>VWZI01008216.1:1886200-1907617 GCA_013396835.1 Psilopogon haemacephalus
GAAAGAACAAAAAATTTTTGAACCAAAAAAAAAAAAAAATCTTTTTGTTCTGTCCTCTGGAACTATATTGCTATTTCTGTTTTACACACTTGCTCACACACATGCACAGGCATGCACATCCAGTTTATCTCTGGGAGCTGTTTTGCAGAAAGCGAGTGCCTGGTATTCTGAGTGCCATGTCTCTGAATGCTGTTCTGGGGCAAATGCTGATAGTCAGTGAGCAGCTACATTAAATACTTAGATTTTTCTTAGTAGCTATCATTTAGGGCTCTTAAGGGACTTTTGCACACCAAGCTTCCGGTTGTTCTTTTAATGCGTAGTAAAGATGGGAAAATTGAGGTGCAAAGGGCAGATGTTTGCAGAAGGCTACTTAGCTAGATACCACAGGAATGGGCACTTCCTTCCTCTGCTGTGAACATTGACTCAAACTCCCTCCTGTCTTTCACTATGACCTCTTAAAGCAAAAAAATACAACTGTACCTCAGCATTCCTAGCTGGTCCCTTTGATAGCTGCCAGACACAGCACACCTCTGCAGCTGGACAGAACCAGACTGGCAGGAGGAGCCAATGCTCCGCAGAGGTACAGTGATGTACCTGCTTGGGGACATTGCCTCTTCAGGGCTCACAATGCCACGTATCTTCTGTCTTCCACACCTGTGCTTCTTTACAGGTCACATCATAACCATCATTCTCTGACAAAATCTCCAGGGCAGTAGGGTTTCTGGGCAGGGGATCACCACCTCAGAAAAAGCAATTCTTCCCACATGTTTGTTGTGTTCCTGGGTACATATCTCCCAGTAAAACAAGATGTGGAAACACAATGAGAACCTTGTGGCTGTACTTTCTACCGAAGCACGTCTTTGCCTACAGCATTATGGCATGAAAGAGCCTGCTAATGATTCTTAAATGTTCATTACTGTAGATCTCCCAGAATATACTTCTCACCTTGAATGACCCATGTGTTCAATTTTAACTAAGGGGACCTCTGATAGTAAGTCTGTCATAATGCTGGCCTTTTTTTTCCTCTCCAACTCTTAAAAGCCTTTTATTATAGGACTGCTTAAGGCATTCTTCAATTAGCATGTGCTGTATTGTGGCTGGAACAGCTGTTTACCATTTAATAAAGCGTGGCATAATTTATTTTCAGAGTCTAGCAACCGTCTTTGCTATTACACCGGGGGAGAAACACAGTAGCTGCATTGTTCACAGCGCTGATGAACGAACTGTAGACTTTATTATATGACCTCATAGAACTATTAACTTGCCCCCCACTTCTGTTTCAATACGTATTTACCTGACAGTCAGTGCATTGATTTCTTACCCAGAGGTTCTACATTCTCAGTCACCTCTGGGCAAAATGAAAAATGTCTGCGTTTTATGTCCTGCACATTAGGCAGCTAATTACATATTTGTACCTTAATTTCCTTCCCTTCCCCTGTCTCCAGGGGCAAACTCCAAATCCAACACTTAGACCTTTTCTTGGTAATCGCTGGAGAAACAATAGAGTTGTTGAGAGCTTGGGCACTGTTCATCAGGGGTCTTTTGGTTCATTTAGATCCTTTTCTTCCTAGATCACTCCTTCCCTGATTAGATCTTCTGTGGAGGGTGGCTAAATCCGAGGTGTACCATAAAAGAATCTCTGTTGGGTTCTGCATCCTCTGCAGCAAAGTGGAGCTACATACGCCTTTGTGGGAAAAAATCCTTACGTCCATGAGACACTGGTTCTCTCCTAGAAGGCACTGCAGGTCGTCTGCACCGCCTGACATCAATTGCTTGGTCTTACCAGGAGGACAGGAACTGTTCAAGGCTAGGTTAGATGAGGCCTCAAGCAACCTGTTCTAGTGGGAGGTGTCCCCGTCTATGGTGTGGGGTTGGAACTAGGTGTTCCTTGAGGCCCCTTCTGACCTAAACCATTCTCTGATTCTACGACAGTTGGCTCCTGTGTGGAGTAGCATCCATGCAGCAGGTGACCATGACTATAGTGAAGGTCTTCCCTGATGGTCCCTCATCTCCAGCCTTTTGCTGGAAATCTTGTCAAATTATCACTGAACCATCTTTGAGATCGTTCCTTCAAGTAAAAAGAATGGGGAAGGAAGTGGCAAATGGAGCTCAGCAGTGTTTTGGCACAGCCAAGAGGCAGAGCCTTGAGCGATATCCATATCGTACAGCACATGGCACAAAGCCCTAAACTAGCTTCCAGCTTTAGGAACTGTGTAGATGCATCCAAGTGGCAGCTCAAGCAGCTAGTTAGCTGGGACGTGAACCTAATTAGCCCCAGTGGAGTGCTGCACAGACGTAGTCACAGCACTTTGCTGACCCTGAACCATATCACTCTGCTATGCCAGGTAGACCTACCCCCAGGCTGGGAACCAACCTGGAATATTGCATTTTTATTCGAGTCGGGACATAAATTTGTTTTTAAGTTGCTTGAGTTTGACAATGAAAATACTTCAGCTGAATATCTGCAAATTTTTAGATTCAGCTTGTGCGTGTAGATGGATTTATATGCATGATTTAAAGTAAGGCATGTGTAGAAAGATGAAGTTTATATGGTTGCTTTGTAGAAATGGATGTAATATTGATGTTGACTTTACTGGTGGAAGTTTAAGGATGTCACGATGCATGAGTGGTAGTGCAAAGCAGAGCCCTGAGTGCATTGGGAGGTCATTTTTAACTTGGATTTATTTCCACAGTATCGGGCATAGATCATTGTGCACGGTGCACGATCATCCATGCATTTCATCTGAGTCAATCAGCGTGGTTAAAGAAAATTTAAAATGAAACAAAATGGTAACTTGATTAAAAGCAGATAGTAAATTAGGACAGAGTACTCCTTAAAATTCCATTTTAGCTTTAAACTGGAAGTTTGATGATCTGACTGCACGACTGAAGGGACAGAGCAGTAGACTATGACATTAATGGTGTAGCCATATTTGCTGCTATGATGAACAAGGATTTTTTAGAGTAGTGTGATTTAAGCTTCAGAGTTAACACTCCATTGACCAAACAACAAAATCCCCACCTCCCAGACCTTTTTCAAACTATAGATTTAGAAAAGTGGCATTACAACCATAATGTCTGGCCATGCTTCAGATTTTTCAAGCCAAAATTAAGGCTGGTAACGCTTGCAATGAAAGCTTAGATTGTTTCAGAGAACACAAATAACCTAATTAGAGGAGGATATGGAAGTAAACCTGTATTTGTTTATTTTTTTTAATGCCTGGTTTGGAGGTGTTTGAAAATGGAATTCATCCGTGTTAACTTTACATAAAGAATTCTTTCATGCAGTCTGCACAGGAGAAAAAAAAAAAAAAAAGTCTCAGTTGCATGAAGTTCAGCAGGCAGGCAACACAGCTTGGCAAATCAAACTGGAAGTCTTGAGCTGAGTGGAACAGCTCAGCTACTTTCAGTTACAATCCACAATGATGAGGGCACTACACGAACCCTGAGTGCAAAAAGACGTACAGTTGTTTTCTTCTGCAATAGTCATACACAGAACAATGTGAGAAACAGCAGCTTCACCTGGGAGAGGTTTGCACCCCCTGTCTTAAATAACGTGGATCGTGCTGCAGGTGACAGCGATGCAAAACGTCTCACACGCAGCCCAACCGGAGCCCGATGGAAGAAGTCAGATACCCAGGGGTTAGCTAAACACGAAAGCAAAACACACTCAGGCAAGCGGTGTGTGTCTGCGAGGCTACAGCCATGCTCGAATGTCACACTTCCATCTGCCTGCAGTACAGCTACCAACTTCAATTTCTAGTAGCGGAGGCCCTAGGAGATGTGTCGCAGCTGCCTTCAGCAGAGTGGAGCTGCGTTTCCCAAGTGCCACATGCTGGGTGCCCTGACAAGCAGTTTTAGGAACAGCAGAGTACTTCCAGTGGCAAGTTAATTCTTCAATGTCTGAGTTTACTTTTAAGACAAAATGAATAGCACTGACGTGAAAAGGTTTCTCTGTTCTAGTTTGGCAAAGCTCACCTTCTTTTCACAGCGTTGCCAAACAGGGCAAGCATCGAGGCAGCCTTTGATTTTGGTAGTTGTTTAAGCACACTTAGCAATTGTGTTCAAACGCCTTCCTTAGCATGCTTAAGCTAACTGGACTATTTTGTTTGACTTTCCTTTTCCTTCTTTTTTTTTTTTTTTTCCNTAACTAAAATCAGGGACAGCGTTTCAAGCTGCTCTGGATGGGCATCTAAGCCATTTTATCTAACTGCTCCCATGTTACGACACTTGTCATTTTACACCTTCTAAAATAATCAAGTGCTCAGAGAGCTCAACTCTTGTGGAAATCTGACCACCTAACCTGCAGACGGGAAATGCTGGAAATCTAAATGCTGAAGGCTCACTGCTTCCATCTGTTGAGCATCCTAGTTTGCAGCTTCATAGTGTTCCCCCTTTTTGACACCTCAGTTTTGTAAAAACAAACAAAAAAAAAGATGTTAAAGGAGAGTGTCTTAGAGGAGATACAGGAGAGAGTGCAGAACTGTTTCACAAGTGGCCATTTTCTCCTGCATTCAGATTGTTTCCCACCTTTTCCCTTTCTTTCTAAGGAGTCTTCATTTTGCTGGCCCCTGCTGCTTGCCGAGGCAGCATTCGTTCTGGCAGAGTCACCAGAAGTCTTTTGCTGGATGTATATGAGTGCATCCAGGAGGTCTGTGGATGAGCAGGGTGAATGGGAACTCTCTGCTCTCATCTCTGCTGTGCTTGCGCGCTTTAACTTAAGTAGGCAAAGTGGGGCAGCTTCTGCTCTCCCCTTGGCTGGAAGCGTGTTTCATTTTCAATGAGCACTTAGAAAGCTGTCCTAGAGAAAAGAGGATGGGTGGGAGTGAAATAAGTTTTCCAGGCATTCATAAAAATGCATGTGGGACAAATTTACCCACTTCCTTTCTCTACGGTTTGACAGGGAGGACTTTCAAAAATATCTTGTGGGAAGTAAGAGAATGTAAGACTATTTTAATCCAGTAGTACTTGTGTCCCTAAATCACTTTGAAACATCTAAGAAATCTCCCATCTAATAATGTAAGTAATACTCAGCATGTAAAAATTGCATATTCTTTAAAACTCTGCTTTTCAATGCACTTTGTAATCTAGATTCTTTTATGTGGTTTTTATGCTTCTCCACATAGCATCTTGTGCTGTCTGAAATGTTTGCTAAGGGCCAAATTCTGCCTTCAGTTCGTGCAGCTTGAATAATACACAAACCTACTAGGGAAAAAAAAATAAAATTAAAAAAAAAAAAAGAGCTGATTGTCTGTTTCAGCAATTGTCTGATCATATTTAAAACAGTGTGTGTGTATTATTTTGCTCCCCCGTGCGCTGTGAAGAACAGAGGTTTGAAAGAGGCATTTCAATTTTTTAATAGAAACAATATCTATCAGGGATATTACAACAGGAAGATTAGGTCTCACCTCTTTCTAACAAATAAATTGGGACCAAAATTAAGTGAGTTGCCAGGGTCACCCACTCAGTTAGTGACAAAGGCAGGTTTGGAACTCAGCTCCCATGCATATTTTTTCCCTGATGAACCTACTTAACCCAGTAGTGAGAATGAGAAGGAAAAATAATTTGAAGCCATGTGGAACTATCTCTAATTACCACACCACAGGAGAAACTCCATTTAATGTCTGCTTTGTCATTCCTGAATCTCAAGATGTGTTTTCTCCTTGGTTTTTCATTGTGCAAACAGACATCTTGTACTCCTACTGGAAACCCAAATCCTATCCAAATCATGCAACATTTTCATGTTATATGTAAGATTGAAGTAGGCAGAAGAGTGCTGTTGGTAGCAAATCAATGGCTCTTACAGCGGACAGTTGTCAAACAAGAATAGCAATGGGTGCAGCTGTAACCATTAGATGTGAAATCTTGTGAAAGTCCCACGTAATTTGACAGGGAATTACGACCCAAATCATAGGGAGTTTCAGCTCAGTGCATGCAGTTCTGCCTAATGGTGCAGTCGTGTGATGGGGCGTTTCAAAGGTAAGGATGAGTACCAGGTTCCCTCTCCTTACTCCCATCACCCAAAATCTGTAGGTGTGGACAGAAAGTGGTGATGATGTGGTTAGACTGGATCCCTCTAGAAGACACATGACTCCTAAGTATAGTTCACTGAAATTCTTGGCTCTTCTGTATACCTGTCCACTCTTCCTTTCCTCTTTTTCATGTCTTTCCTATCCCAACATTTCCAGAACTTTTTCTCATCTCTCAATACTTAACCTTCAGGTTTCTGCTTAGTAAACCTACTAAAGTAGAATCAATAGCCTGGTGCTTAATCACATTTTTTTGCTGCTCAAAATGTCAGGTTTGGGTTTGTTTGTAGAAAGGCTTCTGCACATCTTTCATATTTTAGCTCTGTGGAGGATGTCCTGTGCCGGTCAAATCCATTAAGAATGAAAGCTTTTACTGCGGCAAATTGTTCCAACTTGTTGTGGCATATATGGCATAAATATAAAACTTCAGGTGTTTCAGAACATCAAGAAGAGATCTGTCCTGGTACTTTTAGATTTTTCTCATCCTTTCTTCCTAGGTGAAACCAGTAAGGATTAGTCTTCTACTCTGCTGAGGTAGCTAGGGCATAGTCTAACTACCTGTGAGTAGATGTTAGTGAGTTTAATAACTCTCTTACCACAGAGAAAGTGGTAAAGCACAGAACAGTACCAGGCATCAGTGAGTAGTAGAAGATACAGAGTCTTTGCCTTTTTTTTTTTCTTTTTTTCTTTTTTTTTTTTTTTTTTTTGTGAAATAAATAAAGCAAGAGACTGTAGCTTGGCACATCAGCTCCAGCTAAGAGCCTGATGAGAAACTCTTCCTTCTCTCCAGCAGTAAAATCCTCGTAGTTTAGGAAGTTGTTTGTGTAACAAGTTTGAAGGGAAGAGGCAAACCAAACAACACACGCAGCTGAGTGCACATACTGCTGCGTGAAAGACTATATGAAGGTGGCTCCCGACTGATCTCTTGATCCTTGGACAGAGCTGAGGAGAAAGTCTAACAAATGCATTGTTTTGCAGTAAATTAGATCAGATTTCCGCATCTCCGCACTCAGTCTGCAAGCTGACAGTTCAGTAAAATGTTCCCTTGTAAGGTTCGCCCTCTTAGGAAAAGGGGCAATAATTCATCATTAGAATTTCAGAGTCCAGGTGTAGATGAAAACTGATGGAGCCTCCAGCGAGGCAGGGAAAGTGCACAGAAGAAGAAAATTTTATCTGAAGCCTAATTCCCTGGTTACAGCAGAGAATAATTAAGATAATATTGCTTCAAGAGTTCTTTAATGATTAAAAATCACATATGCAGAATCCATAAATTGGAGGGCAACAAATTGGAAGGGTACAGCGTTGGAGATGTGTTTTGTGCATGTTGTAGCAGGAAGCACACCGGTGGCACAACAGCAGCCTGGGCAGCCACAGGAGACCAGGCCCATTCCAAGGACTTTGTTTAGATGCAACAAATCATTTGTCTGTTATTAACCCAGAGCTTGTAATTATGCAGATTGCCATAGATTTTCCTGGGCCTGGAAGTGAGATTGAGGGTTGTTCACACTATAGCAGGCAGCTTAGGGCTGGCCATGCATTACTGAACTTGCCACATTTATCATGTTGACTGATGGCAGCAGAAGCAGGTCTCAGGTCCCAGTGGTTAATGTAGTGGGTAATTAACTGTCATTTGCCTAGTAATAGGCTGATGATCAATGGTTTGTGTGGAAACAAATTCTAATCAGGTAGCTGATAAATGCTCAGGGAGCGAGAGCAATTGAAATTGGGGGAAACTATGTCCAGAATTTCAAAATGGCATTGTGGGGGTTTTATTATTATTATTATTATTAATGGGAGAAAACTATGTTCTTCATATAAACAGCTTTATCCAAAATTAACAATAGCTCGTATAAATCTCAGGTGTTTGTTTTGTGTGTGGTGGGGACGAGCTAGCTGTGAGGAAGGCCTCCTTCCCTTTTTTCATGATTGAAGAAAATTTTAATGCAGCTGCTGCTTGGCTGAAGCAGCTTCCGGGGGCCTCTCATTTTAGGACCGTAGAAGTCTGCACACAGCAGAGACTCTAGTGCAGTAAATCTCCATCCTCGTGGGGCCGAGTGACAATCACAGATTCTTTTCACCACTCAGAAACATGCAGAGTGCAATGCTAGCTGCAGTGGATTTGCACTTTTGCACGCACACAGATGCGCTCCTGCGAAGAGGAAGCGGTTGTGGAAGGTCACAGAGCCTACTCCTAGCAGCCTCTCCAGCGAGGGCCTTGAGCTATGTCTCAAGTGTGAATTCAGTTGTTGGACCTAAACTACCTAAGCACTGAGGTGCTGTCTGATCCCTCCACACTGAGCTTGAAGGACTATGAGAATCAGGATCATAGAATCAGTCTGGGTTGGAAGGGACCACAAGGGTCATCTAGTTCCACCCCCCAGATTTCTTATGCTTGTGTCCAAGTCTATTGTAGCTGCTTAAAGCCTGACTTCCCTTCTACTGTAAATGCATGGAACAGCAGTGCTATCTACCTGCAGTCCATCTTTAGTATCTTTTGCAGCCTGATCTGCTTTTCTTCTGCAACTGAACTGCCATCATCTTTGGGATAGTTGTGAAGGTAAGCAGAGCTGGCACTATTGTTCATGGCTATAGTCTTTTCTAATGGAAAGCCAGCCAATGACTGCAGAAGACAGCTAAATCTTGGGTCCTTCGTACAGATGAGGAATGAAAGTCTGAGTGGAATTTAGATAACCTTGGCAAAATCCATGCATGATGAACATAGAACTGGAACAGAGTGTTTTGCAATGAGGGCATGCATAATAATATGTTAAGCAAGATCTGGACAGACTGGAGAGCTGGGTGAAGGTGAATATAATGAAGTTAAGCAAGGATAAGTCCTGCACTTGAGGAGGGGGAGTAATAACACCATACACCAGTTCAGATTTGGGGTTCACCTGCTGGAAGAAGGACCCTGAAGCCTTGGTGGACAACAGGTTATCCATGGGACAGCAGGGTGCCTTTGTGTCCAAGAAGGCCAATGGGATCCTGGGGTGCATTAAGAAGAATGTATCCAGCAGGTCAAGGGAGGTTCTTCTCCTCTACTCTGCCCTGGTGAGTCTACATCGGAAGTATAGTGCCCAGTTCTGGGCTTCCCAGTTCAAGAGGGATGGGTATACTAGGTAGTCCAACAGAGGGCTACAAGGATGGTTAGGGGTCTGGAGCATCTCTCTTACAAGGAAAGGCTGAGAGACCTGGGGCTCTTTAGTCTGGAGAAGAGAAGAGTGAGAGGGGATCTTATGAATGTTTACAAATAATCTGAAAAGTGGGTGGCAAGAAGAAAGGGCCAGGCTCTTTTCAGTGGACCCCTGTGAAAGGACATGGGGCAATTAGCACAGACTGAAACACAGGAAGTTCCACCTCAATGTGAGGAAAAACTTTTTTATTGTGAGGGTGATAGAGCACTAGGACAGGCTGCCCAGAGAGGTTGTAGGCTCTCCTTCTCTGGAGACTTCCAGGACACATCTAGACATGTTCTTGAGTGATTTGCCATAGGTGATAATGCTTTGACAGGGGAGTTAGACTCCAGAGGTCCTTTCCACCCCCTATTATTTGGTGATTCTGTGGCTCTATGAACCTTTTAAAATAATATATAATTTTAGTAATCAGACATAAGTCATTCTAATTTAATTTTAATTCTAACTTAATTCAACTCAAGTCATTCTAATACGAGCTGGTGAGGGTAGCCTTGTCCCGGCGCTTCTCCCGGTGATCACAACAACCAGCACATCAAACAGGAGAAAAATGGTTACAGACAGGCACAGATTATGTAGGCACCATACCTTAAGTAAAAGCAAAAGGTAAAAAGGATTTGGAATTAAATAGGCTTGTTGGCAAGCCATGAAATACGGTAAAATGGGAGGATGTTACGAAAAAGTACTGGGTTCATTTTTATGTTACCAAACTGAATCTTCTACAGAGCACCTCTGAATTCATTAGTTTAGAACTGCTTTTAATTTGGTGTTTCCCTTGAGAGCCATTATATTTTTCTGCTGTCAGCCTGATGTTGAGGAAAAAAAGAAAACTGGCAGATGTGGCGTTTTCATCTAGTGTGCTTCATAGTTAAAAACAGCATTAACTGCTATGCGCAAGCAGAGCAGTACTTTTAATAATCCATCACAACTATTAAGTAGTTTAAATAAACTTAGTTTCAAAGATTGCTGCCACGTAGAGCTAACTTGGTTTTTTTTTTTTCCTTGTTCATTATAATCTTCCTGTGTCACAAAAGGATGCATATGTATGTTTGACTTTTTTTTTTTTTTTTTTTTTTAAATTTTGGGCAGATACCCTGAGGAGATGGGGCTTTGCATGCCACTACAAGAAGTTTTTTTCTAGATCATACTGACACCTCTTTAGTCTTGGGGTTGCAGATTTGTTTNTAATAAATGTGGGGAAAAAAAAAAAAAAAAAAAGAAAAGAAAAAAAAAAAAAAGCAGCATTTCATCTTGTTCTTACAGTATTTTGTACTTCTATTCCTGATGTGACTATATATAGTTTACAGCCTCATTTACTTTAATGTGCTACCTGAATAACATAATCATAGCAATAACTATGGTATAGGGTTGTAAGGTGCGTGAACCACTAATGCTTTCTGACGATTTAAATGACTTGTTCATAAAATGTTCTTTTAATAATAGTGGTAAAGCTTTTAGCACTAGATGTCAAAAATGCGAAGAATATTGGCTTTTTTCAAGTGTTATTTCTTTTCTAGCTAAAGTGTGTTTTAATAATAAATAGCACCAAAAGCCAAGGTTATGTGGCTCTCGTCTGTGTGGCAGGATCTAAGCAGGAGGCTCTTCCCACATATGCAAACGGCTTGACCTCTGGCTGCACAGTTGTGTAACATCCCTAATGTGTTTACTACTTCTTTGTTTAGTTTAACAAGGTATTTCTTTTATCAAGAAAGGTCACTGCAACCTAAAAAAAAAATAAATAAATAAAATCACAGTAAGTTGCAATATGAGTCTGTCACTGCTTCATAAAGCTCTCTCCGCCCTTTGTATTGTAAATCGGGCAGACTTATACCACCAAAGACCAGCCTCTCCAAAGGCAAGCATGTTAGGGAGTCACCAAAGGCTAGACAGCTACTGCTGAAGGGGTGGGGGTGAGTGGGGGGGAAGGGAATGAAAAGAAAAGAACCCAAAGAAGATAAAAGTGTGATCCTCTTTTCAGCTCAGCATCTTCAGGAATGTATTTCTTTCTGTATCTCCAGGTTATTTGGTGTTACAGGAAACTGTGCTGCCTGCAGTAAACTCATACCTGCTTTTGAGATGGTGATGAGAGCAAAGGACAATGTTTATCACCTGGACTGTTTTGCATGTCAACTTTGTAATCAAAGGTAAGAGCATTTCCTGGGTCTGTTCCACAAGCTAAGTGCTGTTTCGGCACCGGTACAAGCATACATTTAAGCAAAGAGGAAGCATCTGTCTGCAGTGGAAACCCAAGACTGTGATTAAGGCTTGGATACTTTTCCTAGGACTCACACAGAGCATCTCGTATGATCTTGGGCAGAAAACTTGCCTGTGCCTCAAATCTCATGTCAATAAAATAGAATAATTTTACTTCCTCTCCATTAAAAGGCTGTCTGTCAAGTTTAATTATTTCATGCTTATAGAGGACTTTGAGATCCTTCCCTGCAGAAGAGCATAAGCAGTGCCATTTGTCATTATCATGTTAATTTAAATCCTTCATTTTTATCCCATGTATTTCATTTAAAGTACATGTTGTTTCTTCCTGTTGCCAGAACTGTAATCACTTAAAAAGATGCCATTCCCACCATTTTCTCTGTAGCAGCACTGGACTTCTTGTACTGCGTTTTGATTTCCATATCCCAAGTGCAGGCTGTGAAAATCCTGAGGACTCAAACCTGACACATTCATTCTGCAGCATCACCTGTATGGTACCATTGCAGAATGAGTGTCAAAACTGGTCAGATCATGGCGACTGAAGTGTAAAGAGGTGAACACAGATATGAGGATGGCAACCACGTTCAGACTGGTGGCCAAATCCTGTCCAAGGTTTTACCAAGAGCTCCATTTACGACACTAAGAGAGCTGCTAGCAGCTTTGCCAGTGACTTCTATGAGGTCTAGGAAATGAGAGAACCAATTATGTACGCTCCTTAATGTACCTATTATTTTCCAGTTATTTTCCAGTTATTACATGATTCAATTTAGAGTTTTACAGCATTCATATTTTATTTTCATTTTCAGGTGGGAAGAGAACACAAGATGTACGTTTCTAGGAAAGTAACAAAAAAAAAGTGGGAAGATAATAGTCTGACAGAACAAGGCCAGATACAGCTCTAAATAAGCTTTGCCAACTCACCTTGTCCTACAGTGTATGTTTTGGGAACACTGTAGTCATTTAAAAATCAAACATCCCTAAAGAACCATAAAATGTACAGATGCTAATAAGTGTAGCACGACACAATTACACTCTTAAAAAAAAAAAAAAAAAAAAGCCAAATTGACCTTTTTCATCATGTTGCATGGGAAATTAAAATACCAGGCAAGTAATAACCAGTGCTTAAACTATATAATAATGCAAAGTAATTATAGGTTCTAATGTTGTTTAAAGTCCTATATCAATTTTGTCTTGCCACAGAACTAAGAGGCTGTGTTGTGAGCAAGGCAGGCAGAGCTTTCCCTAGTACTCACTTAAGTAAGACACATGCACGCATCTAGGTTTTGTTTCTCAAACCCTTCATGTCCCTATTTTTTTTTTTCCAAACCACTCTTCTAGTATCATCATTAAAGTGCCTAATACATTTCTGTTGTTCGCTTCATTTATTACGTGCCATAATGGGGCTGCATATCTTTAGTGTTGGTTATGCACAATTAGCAGTTAGTTATTGTCTTGTCACTTCAGCCCATACAAGACAAACTTCTTTAATGTAAGAAGTCAGCTAATCTTCATCAGTTAAGCAAAGCAGACAGTGTTTGTTACCCTGAGTGCAGGAGATTTTCATCATAGTTAACACTCTTGGATCTGAAGAAGTGAACTTTTTCTTCCTTCCCCCCCTCCCCAGCAAAAGCAAAGCTGTTGTGATTATTTTTAACATTCCTCTTTCACCATCACAAGTGTGAACTAATGTAGGATTTCACTCTGCAGCTAAAATATATGTGCTGTGTTCTATGGCCTCTGATCCCCCTGGAAAAACAGCTGTTAAATGCTTCTGAAACAGATCTTTCCTGGGATATTTAATAATTCGTTGTTGTCATTCCTGAGCCTTCAATCGTTTGATTTTTACATCGTGTGCAATTTGGGCAGAGGGTTGCTGAAATACTCTTACAGGATTCTTAAGCTGGGAGCAAAAGAATGTATTTACCTGAAATACAGCTAATTGACTCAAAATAGGGAGCAGTTCCAGAAGTTCCAAAGAATTTCAGAAATTCTCAAAAGTGGCCCTAATCCTGATTGTACTGCAGTAGCCCTCATGGAGCCTAATAAACCAGACTGCCTGAGGGTACCTTTTTTTCTCACAATTTGGGAATAATGGCACTGCAAAGAACTAATTCTGTTGTTTTTCTTATAGTAAATCCTATTTCATGGATGCTTCAACATAGATAGCTCTTCTGTGGCTTTTAGAGAAAAGTATTCCACTGACTCCATTTCCTTATTATTATTATATTATTATTATTATTTCCTTTCAATTTTCTAGTTTCCTTTACTTGTACAGCAATAAAACCCACAAACACTGGATACCTGTTCCACCAGTAGTTTAGGAGCTGTTTTTTACCTGTTATGATACATCTTTTTTTTTTTTTTAGCTGAATAATCATAAAGTAGTTTAGGTTGGAAGTGACCTCAAAGATCATCCAGTTCCAACCCCCTGCCATAGGCAGGGACATCTCCCAGTAGAACAGGTCGCTCAAGACCTCATCCAGCCTGGCCTTGAACACCTTCAGGGAGGGAGCAGCCACAACCTCCCTGGGCAACCTGTGCCAGTGTCTCACCACCCTCACTGTAAAGAACTTCCTCCTAACATCCCGCTTAAATCTCCCCTCTGCCAGTTTAAATCCATTACCCCTTGCCAGAAGTTTCTCTTGCCCTTCTCAGAATACTTTTTTCTTCATCTAGTTAACCTAACGAAAAACCAAACAGCAAGTTATGAGTGAATTTACAAGACAACAGCTTAATTTTCTTTATTCTAAGCTGCCCCTTTGTGTGACAGATAACATTACTGAGTTTTTTTCTGGATCTGCTCTTTTCACTCCATGTGAATGCTTCACTATCCTTAAGGTGGAATTTATTTACTGAAGAGAATAATGTTTTTGTTCACAAACACACCAGCGATACCCAAAAACCACCAACATTGGTAACAAGGCTCACCAGCTATTGCAAGACATGTACATTTATTTGACTTTTTTCCCTACCTTCACTTTCTCTTCCCCTGCTGAATTTTAAATCCTTTGGCTCATTCTTCATAGCATTAAAAGCACAACATACCTGGAGTACCACTGCAGAGTCTATAATGTGTTCTGTTTGGTTCCTTATCCCAGATTTTCAGTTATCACCTCCCATTTAGGTTTTTTCCTAAACAGAATATACACAATGATCATATTTCTTCATTATTTTGCCTTTGCCAACACCAAATTTCTTCTTAAATTCTGTGCCTGCTTGCTCCTTCCAGTCCTTTCTGGCTTCCACACTAATTACATCAACTCACATCACACTGATCCTTCGAGCAACCCATTCTTTGGGCTTGCAATTGTAGGAAACTCATATTTCTACCCTTTAAATAATAGATCTTGGCCCAGTGACAGTGTCTTGCCCCATTTTGTAGTATTTGGGGTTTGTTTTTTTTTTAAGACTTGGTGGTTTTTCTGCTTTTATGTACAGCTTCCCTGTTTGCTTTATTATTTTTTAATATTTTCAGCAGCATCCAGCTCAAGTCTCAATGTGGATGGTAGTTAGACCTCGATTTCAAGGACAATAAACACTCTGAACTAACTCATAATGTAACTGTCCCCTTTTATTTGCCTCCTAAAGGCTCTGTTTTCAAAGTGAGTCTCATACTGCCTCTGTATTCTAGAAAGGCAAACTGTAGACAGAGCTGAGGCATCTGAGCCACCAGGCTGAGTCCCCTGGTATCACATAGGCATGGTCTTGTATTTTCCCCTTCATAAGCTCTAGGATCTAATTGCTCCATCCAGCCATTTTTTGACATATTTTCCCCATTTTATTTTTTTTTTCTTGATACTGATGCTTAAAGCTGTGGGGATTTGGCAAATATTAAGCTCTGCTCGTAGCCAAAGGGTTTTGCAGTCCATTATCTTTCCTGTCTCTGCCCAACTTACTGCTAATTTGAAGTTTTTCCGTCTGCTAAATACCTGCAGAGCTCACTGAATGGCATGAGTGCTCCCTTTTCTTCTCTGTAAACACAGACTGAACTTCTCAGAAGCATTTCACCTTGCTTCCTTATAGTCAATTTCTGCAGGAAGTATAAAGTGTGTGCGGGGAAGGGGAGGAAATGGAAACCACCGGGAAAATAAACTTGTAAAGAGCCACTGCCTTTCACACTTTGTCAGGTTGCATGTGTGTGACTAGCAAAATGGAGTGGGAAATCTTGCCAGTGAGCTCAGCTGTATCTTCGCTTGACACTTTTGACTACAGTGATGATGTCAACCTGCCTTTGGCTTTCCCACTTCCAGGAGTTTCCCTGTCCTTCCTTTTTGTTCTCCATCGGCTGCTTTAGCAGGAGATATTTTCTTTCTGCTTTTTGAAGTCAGCTCAGGGTACGTTTAAACATCCCCCCCCCCCGCCCCCCTCCATCTGCTACCACAAAACAGCGTTTGAATCAACTGTTTTGATTCTTCTATCCCAAACAGCCTTTGTTGTAGTGGGGACTGGACTGGAAACGTTTACACACACTCCTTCAAAACGCTCTCCTGGTGTAGCTGTAAATGCTCCCCTCCAGCAGAAACTGGGAAACTACCCCCACAACGCTGCCTTTGTTCTCTGACAAGTCGTGGAGGAGGGAATGTGATGCCAGAGACATCCCTATCCCAACACCAACATTAGTATTCCCTTTATAAATTCTGAAGACTTAGTTCCATTAAGTGTCTCTACATTTAGAATTAGAATTTAAAAAAAAAAAAAAGAAAGCCCTACCTGCTTGAAATAAAAACAACACCAAGATGAGGTTGAAAATGTTAAGTTGAACTAGGATTCTGTATGTATAGCTACTGTGTTCTGCTGGTACAAGCCCAAGCACAGCTCCCACTTTCCAGCCTTTGATAATAAATGGGCGTTTTGTCAGAATCCTAGAAGTAGTAAACTAGAGGTGTGGACTGATGAACTGTGATTTTATTCTCTTAGTGATGCATATAGCTCAACATTCATTTGAGTTATACTGGAAACAAAAAGGAACTTTTAAAAGAAAAAAAAAAAGAAATTGAAAGGAGGAAAAGCAGAGAACAATTTCCATCTCTGAGTGCAGAAAGCAGTGGGAGGGTGGGGATCTGGTAAATCTGAGCTTTCTTTTTCCTAGAGGAAATCAATTAAATGCTTGCAGATTTTGCTTCTTTCTACAACAGCAAGGACCTGACATTACACCAGGGAGCCACGTCACACACAGCCATCTTTGTTCGCAGCTCTATGTCTCTCACTTTCTTCCATACCTTGACACACATCCTGTACATCAGAGAAGATGACAGACAGCAGTGATATCACCTTAAATATCTGTTCTGAACAACGAAATAGCTATTCCTAAAAAATGGAAGTTTTATACTTCTTGTGGCTATTCCAGGCACACCTCTTCCCCTTCCAAACAAGGTGATCACAGAGGTCCTTGTGTAATATAAATGGCCTTCCTTTTACCACTGTAAAATATGACAGGAGTTCTAGGATGTAGGTTAATTACAATGGTCATTCTACTAATGTCACTATTATCAATTTATTGTGGTAAGTCCAATCTAGCATGTTAATGCAGCCTATTGTATATTTTTCCCCGTCCATCTTGCATGCCTATTAAATAAATCGGGTGAGGGCTTTAGGGGAGGCTGAAGATTACCATCTGCCTGCTAGAAGAGTAATAGTCTTGCCTCGTTATATACTCCTAACCCAGTGGCATCTCAATATGCATCTTGACTCCATTTGATATACGTGCCCAAACTGTGCCCTGATTTACATCGCATGTCACTTCCATAAAGAACCCAGCACTTGCTGGCTGGAAGGTTGGGCTTGCATTTACCCTTCCAGTTTAAAGCTGAGCCAGGTTTAAATCCTGGAATGTGCAAAACCGATGTCGAGTCCTTGCAAGATTTAGGTCTTTGGCTTCAAAACAGGCTAAAATCTGCCTTTGAGAGTCAAATCCGGTTGCACGTGTGGATGGGTAGAATTTGTCATGCTTGACAAGTCTCACTGTACTTGGGAGCACACATTTAATACCCAAGAGCTACCTGCAAGCCTCAGTCTCTTGTTCGTTGAACAATATGAAAAGAGTTGCAGTACCTGGGCCACAGGTATCACAAGTAACAGGCTTCCCTCAGGGCACAGAGCATCACTTCCAGTGTGCAAACACACCCCATGCAGACAGACCCTCATCCCATAGGTCATCACACAGCCAAGCATGTCTAGACAGGCCACTGGCAGCCTCTCCACAAGAGAGCTGTAAGCTTGGAAGGTAAATGATTTGTTGGTCTGTGTATGTTTAAAGTCACTCACACATAAAGCTGTCAAATGCCATGTAGACACGGGTAGAGCATTGCTGGCACGATGTATTAACATAGCAAAAGCAAAAGGCATTGACACTTTTTATTGGGAAAAGCATCCTCGCTCCCTCATGCAGCTGGTGTAGTGTAATTCAAACCATGGCACACCTCTGAGGGGAAGAGAAGTGTCTTTCAGCCAGGATATTGAAGCAAAAAACGGTGAGAGTCAGGTGTGAAAGTACTACTATGCAAGTAAGTTGCACTTCAGGAGAGATTTTTTCATTTACTCAATGTTTCCAACAAATTAGCCTTGCTAAACTCTGCGTTAGACTGGAACAGAAAGGGAATACAGAGCTGAGTAACATTCACAGTTAGTGAATTAGTGAGCTAGTGCTTTCTGCTGGGTGAGCAGAGGCAGTTGTGTCTTCTTCTCTCCTCAGGGAGAGCCATCCTGCTGTGCCATAAGCCTCCGATGCCGTGGGCACTGCTGGTTGGACGTCCCCTGCTCCGTCCCCATCTCTTAATCGTTGGGCTAACTGTAATGCAGTGACCCAGCTGCCACAGTACCTAACACCCCCTGCCTTGGACCATGCTAATCCAGATGTTCCTTTAAAAGAAACTGAGAAGGACTTCTTGTTTTGTCTTTAAATGTGACGTCTTTGGGGGAAAAAAAAAAACAACGCTTAGTAAGGCTGGTTACGACTCTTCTACCTGCTCTGGTGACATGCGCAAAATAATCTTGCCCACGTTGTTGTCAGTGGACACCACCACAAAGGAGAGAAACTGCAGAAGCTAAGAAAAAAACTTGTTTGTCTCCAGAATTGGGCATTTCAACTCACCTACTCAAAATACATCTCTGTCGTCAGTAGCCTGATATTCCACAAGTGAAGGATAGCAGGAACCTGTAAATTCTATAAAAGAGCCTTGACCATAAATAACTTTTAAAGATTTGAGGATCATTCTGTAATCTCCCAAGTTCTGGCAGCAGCAGCAGCAGCAGGCAGTGATCCTGCAGAAAGAAAAGAAAAGTAAGTCCACAAATAAACAAACCAATTTTCCTTTAAGAGCAGAGTTAATTCTTTTCAATCCACTTTTTTTATTACACTATTTTCCCTCTATCTATTTAGCTAGCATAAGGATAAATTTCCAGAGCTACCCAGTTGGAAAATAAATGGGTTCGCTGTTTGTCTAGCATTCCAATCTTCACAAATGTAAATCAGTCCAACTGCTACTCGTTTAAACCTCCAACTTCACAAAACATTAAAGGACTGCCTTCAATACACAATTTAATCTCTGACAATTCACCAAGATTTCTGCTCGAGCATCATTAGAAATTGACTATCTGATAAAGAGAGACCACTATCAGAGGTCAGGCGGGTCAGCCCGTGTCATTTACCCAGTTTTGCTGGGTCAACTACAGCAGGCACCACTATTTGAAGGTTAAATTGTTACAATTAAATACATATACAGCTATTCCCATGCCTGCTCTGTTGTTAAATCTACCGTAAATAACACGAGCATTTATATCTGACCCTAATTGTGTCCGAGGTGTCACCGTTTGGAAATTACACAAAAAAAAAAAAAAAAAGAAGAAAAGAAAGAAAAAGAGACATTATAATCCGTTACACATTAAACAATACTTTACATAGCGAGATCCATAATTAGCTGGTGAAAAACTGGTTTCATTTATTCACATCAGTGCTAAGGGGTTCATTTAGGTTACTTTCTTTCATTTTAATTGGAATGGTGTGAGCAGTGCCTCCCAATATATTTTATAGCTGGAGAGTTCACTATAAACAAAGGCACCTAACCCTGCCAAGGCAGTCACTAGGGAAACTCTTTTTTTTTTTTTTTTTTTCCCCCCCGCTTCAGCCCCATTCACTTGCTCCCCAAGTATCTTCAAGAAGATTGGCTTTGTCAGGGGGGAAGGGTTGAGGAGGAAGTCAGTGAAGAGCCTTCTTGTATTCAAGTATACTGTTTAGTTGGAAAAATCCTACTTAACTGGAAGTTTGAAGCCAGCCAGCCAGGCAGGCAGGAGTGTTAATGTTATATGATTTTCCTACTCAGCAGAGAACATCAAATGAAATACCTCAGCAGCGTTCCAAAGCAATCAGATCATTTTGATGCACCTAATGGCATAACAAGGTAGCTATACTGATACCACGAGAGAGAGTAGTTAGCTCAGAGATTAAATTTATAATCAATTTCGGGGGGGGGGAGGAAAAAAAGGTTGCTCTGCATACTTGCATACTTGCCTGTGTGTCTCTAGTTTGCTCCCCAGTGTCTGTAAAGTTGCGTGTAATGCTGGAAACAGTTCTCAGAACCAACACTTTAAATCTTACTTAAATATCCTACTGGAATGTAATAATAAATTCTTCCCAGTATGCCTGCACAAGACAAACATACCTCATACGACCTTCCTACTATGTGTGATCACTTTGTTTCCTCTCTGATTTGGGCAAAAGCATGGCATCTACTTTTCATTTGCCTCACTAGCCTGGGATATTTAATCCCCACACTGGCGCTGTGATCCATACTCCTGCTAGTCATTGGTGGGCTTTTGGATTAAGTCTTTGGCTGGGGAAGCAGAAGTAGTGCTGGAATGGACTGGATTTTGTGGCAAGCTGAGCACTGATTCTGCTACCAGAACAATTCCCCTGCTGGGCTTTCACATAGGTGTGCACCTGTCTGTGTAGGCTGCGACAGACTTACAGAGGTGTGAGCTTCCCAGGCTGTACTACAAAATCGTCAACGCCACCATCTTTATGTGTAAGCTCCTATCACATCGCTCATCCTAAAACTACTCTTTTCTCTCTCTTCCCCCCCCCCCCAAATTATTGTAATTTCAGATTTTGCGTTGGAGACAAATTTTTCCTGAAGAACAACATGATTCTGTGCCAGACAGACTATGAGGAAGGTTTAATGAAAGAAGGTTATGCACCCCAGGTTCGCTGATCCGATGCCACATCACTGAGAATACAAAGCACTATGTTCCTTTTATCTTTTTCTGCTCAACATGTACATAAGAAGCGGCACAGGAACCTACTGAATAGCATAGATATAGGGAGACAGGATGGTTGCGTGAAATAAAAGGCGGACTGCATCTGTATCTAGTGAAAAATTGCTCCAGTTCAGAGTTGAATGTTAATTGAAAAAGGTACTGTACATACAGCTGGATTCTTTTTTTTGTTTGTTTTTTTGTTTGTTTGGTTTTTTTTGCTTGCTCTTGGGGTTTTTTGGTTTTTGTTCGGGTTCTGTTTCTCTTTGTGTCACCTGGCATGAGATGTTTATTTTGGACTATTGTATATAATGTATTGTAATATTTGAAGCACAAATGTAATACAGTTTTATTGTGTTACCATTTGTGTTCCTGTTTGCTTCTTTGTATTGTTGCATTTAGTACAATCAGTGTCTAAACTTACTGTATATTTATGCTTTCTGTATCTACCAGCTATTTTAAATGAGCTGTATCTTTCTAGTAAAAAGCATTAAAGAGCAAATCCCAACCACTATGCTACACTAAGAGCTTAAGAATACTGTTTACATTAAAACTATCTAGGAAACTAATAACTCTAGCAGCACCTGCTGCTAATGATGCTATGGTTAAGGGTCTATCAGCACTTCTGTTTTAAGCCTCTATTTTTCAGGGGTTAAGCATCTGCTGTTTAATTGCTTAGACTTTCCTCAAAGAGCACTTTTTATTTTACTACAAAATTTTGGAAAAAAAAAAAAAAA
>VWZI01008216.1:1909907-1924170 GCA_013396835.1 Psilopogon haemacephalus
AAAAAAGAATGCAGAAATGCAGACAGGCTGGAGAGTGTCCGGAGAAGGGCCATGAGGATGATCAGAGGACTGGAAGACTTGACATATGAGGAAAGGCTGAGAGAACTGGGTTTGTTCAGCCTTGAGAAGAGAAAGCTTAGGGGAGACCCTGTTACCACATACCAGTACCATCCAGGACACTGGAGACTCCCTTTTTGCAAGGAGTGACATGGAAAAGGCAAGGGGTGATGGGTGTAAGTTACTCCTGAAGAGATTCCACTTAGACTTCAGAAGACAATTTTTCACAATGAGAACATTTAGACATTGGAACAATCTCCCAAGGGAAGCAGTGGATTCCCCTGTTTTGGTCAATTTTAAGACTCAGCTTGGCAAGGTTCTGGGAGATCTCATTTAAATTACACTATCACCTAGAAAGGTTGGACCAGATGATCCTTGGGGTCTCTTCCAACCTGGCATTCTCTGATTCTGTGGACCTTGGTTCTGTCTTTGAATTGCTGTAAGCTTGGGCAAGTCACCCAACCTGTCTGTGCCTCAGATGCCCATCTGGTGAGTGGGGGCTAATGCACACCCTGCTTTTGTATGGCATTTTTGGCTCTTCAGAGCACCAATAGCTAAAATGCAGATGTCACTAATAGCACTGGGACATTCTGGGAAAGGCAGAGTGTAAGTGTGGGCAACCACAGTTCTGAGGTAGGAGAGCACCAAAACCAACGAAGCCTGTGGAAGGCTTTGTTGAGGATGAAGGCAGTGGCTCACAAATGGCACTGTAAATTCCACAGCACAAAGAGCTCTCTGTGGGGCAAACAGAGCAGAACAGGAAAGCAGTGGCTTATTGGTATATGCCATGTTACTCTTATATGTGTGTTCTGTGGCACACTCAAAATGGGGAAGAGAAGGGAGGGTGTGCTACAGAGAAACAAAATAAGTTTCACCATTCTAACAATTTCAACTGCTGTAAGGATAAAGAAATGTTCATATGCTTGCCTGAAGTGTGCTGCAATGGTGTGGCATTGCTTTGAGCACTTAGAAGTTCATATGTTGTCGAGTGCAGATGTACATTTTTTTAATATAGAGGATACACTATCAACTTGGATTTGATGTAGGGCAAATTTGATCAAGGCCTAGACCATTTCTTTGGGTTACTTCCAGTCACCAACTGAAAGTTTCCTTCTCCACTACTGTGTGTGCCGATGCTCCTTGTCTGCATACAGCAAAATGTTCTGCTTCTGACCATTGTTCAATGAATGCTCATTTTCTGGGCAGGAATGCTTCTACTGCTGTCTCTTATCTTGAGAATATTTTATCTCTATCCATGCCAGACAATAATACCAATAATTTTTAAAATCTATTATTCTTGGGATTTGTTGGGTTTTTTGGTTTTTGTTTTTGTGTTTTTTTCTTAAGCCATGTGGAAAAGTACAAATGATCAAACTTTGACTTGTACCTGTAGAAAGCTTCTGTGACAACCATAACCTGCTGTGTCTGTTACCTGCCACAGAAGGGTGTGAATGAAGACAGCCTGGATTCTGCAGAAGCAGTGACCAGGGTTAAAAGCTGATCTGTTTCACGATTGCTTTTTTTTTTTTTTTTATCTCACTTAAGGTACTTTTTGGTTGGTTGCGGTGGTTGTTTGTTGGTGATTTTTTTTTTTTAAGCACACTTTCTTTTCTCTTCCTACCCTCCCAAAATGTTCCAATTTGTGCTCATGTAATGTAAATAAAGAAAAATCCTCCAGCAACCCTTGAAATGATCCTGATTGCCTACAGATAAAATGACTTGAGAAAAAATTAGATTGAAAAGTGGTCAGTGGAGTAGAGAGACTGTGGGGAAAAGAAACAAACAAACAGAGACGATGGCAAGGTTTTGCCTGTACAGACAAAGTACTTTAAAGGCTTTTTTCAGCGTAATATACAGCAGCTTCTTATAATTTTCTCAGCAGTAGGTAGTTTACAGTCATCTGTACCTAGAACAAATCTTGTCAAAAATGAAAGTCTGTAGTGATTGCTGGGTATAATTTTATACATTTAGCTGATTCTTCTGAAAGCTTCCACTGTGCTGCTGTTGTCAGACTAAATTATCAATTTATCCATTTGTTGTTTAATGAATAAAAAACTCCTATGGCATTGGAGATGTTGTGGTTTCAATAAAGCAAAAGCTTTAACAACTCGAACTACAGAAAGCAAAGCGTGTACTGTATGTAAGAACAGTGTTTTTATTCTTTTAAATGCCACTTTAGATTAGGAAAAAAAAAAAAAAAGAGCCAATTACATATTCACTTAATACATTTCTCCTGCTTCAGTCCAATGATGCAGACCAAACCTGTTTACTGTTCAGTACCTTGCAAAAAGAAACCAAAATACAATATGTGCAAGGTAATAGGCCATTAACGCAAGCATGCTTCGAGTAAAAATCTTTTGTGTGGGCACACTTACTAGAAGCTGCCAATTGTGGGTGATAGGAGTATTATAAAGGAAGTGATTTTAATACTATTTAAGGCATTAGAAGCTGAAGAGTATCTCTTTAAAGCCTTAAAATAAGGGTTGTGTGCATCAAACACCTTTTATAATGCCCTTCTGCTGATTTATATTCATCCTGAACCTGCTCATAATGAGTATACATAAGCAAATACCACGTTCCACCTATTCAGCATGTCATTGGTATGAAAGCCCCAGAAAATATCTCACGTAATCAGCGTGTTCAGAGAGTTATCTAGCACAAATTACTCATTAACTCAATAGCACATAATAAAAAAGAACATCAATTAATTAATGAGTCACCCTCAGATCACGTTGATTACAACACAGGTCTGTTGAAACAGCACTTACAAATGGAGCTGCTTCTCTTTATTCATTGTTTGCAATTGGCCCATTATTTTGCAGAGACCAGTGTCATATTTAACACATGCCTGCAGGTAATTGTGTGATTAGTTTCATAAATGAAGATGCAGAGGAGAAACGCAGAGTGTCTTGCTCTGCACTCAAGTCTGAAGGTGCAGCAATCCACTGCACCTCCTGCAATCTGCAGTGCTGGCAGACCCCTGAGCGCCCATGGGGCCAGCCTGCCCCTGCACTGCAAAGTCTTAGTGACAAGACAGCACTCAGAACTAGTCGTACTGACCTCTGCTTTAATCTGAAGATCTCAAAGCCCTGGGCAAACACCTTTGACTCAGGCCACATTGCTGGTGTTTTGCAGAAAAGAATACAGAGATATTACATTAGCTGCCCAACATTGTGCAGCAAGCCTGCATTCTATGAATCCCACCATTAGCATGACTTGTAAGACTTCCCTCCACCACCCCATCCTGGACCTTACCATGGCAGGCTTCACTGTAGCACATGCAAGCTCCTCCTTGACGAGTTTCAGGAAGGCCAAATGCCAGGTCCTGCTCCTGGGTCACAACAATCCCAAGCAACACTGCAGGTTTGGGACAGTGTGGCTGGAGAGCTGCCAGGAAGAAAGGGATCTGGAGGTTGTAATAGACAGGAGCTGAATATGAGCCAGCAGTGTGCCCAGGCGGCCAAGAAGGCCAATGGCATCCTGACTTGGATTAAAAATGCTGTGGCCAGCAGGCGTATGGAGGTGATTGTTCCCTTGGACTCATCTTGAGTGTTGTGTTCAGTTTGGGCACCACAATACAAGAGAGATGTGGAGATGCTGGAGTGGGTCCAGAGGAGGGCAACGAAGTTGGTGAAGGGCCTGGAGAAAAAATATTACGAGGAGCAACTGAAGGAGCTGGGGATGGTCAGTTTGAAAAAGAGGAATCTGAAAGGAGACCTCATTGATCTCTACCACTACCTGAAGGGACATTGTGGGGAGGCTGCTGCTGGTCTCTTTTCACAGGTAGCTGGAGACAGAACAATGGGGAATGACCTCAAGCTGAGACTGGGTAGGTTTACATTAGATATTAGGAAATTTTTTTTCATGGAGAGAGTGGTCAGGCACTGGAGTTAGCTGCCCAGGGAGATGGTCGAGTCACCAACCCTGGATGTGTTTAAGGGTCATTTGGATGTGGTGTTTGGGGATATGGTTTAAGGTGAATCTTGTAGAGGAGGGTTCTAGGTTGGACTTGGTGATCCTGAGGGTCTTTTCCGATCTGGATGTTTCTGTAATTCCGTGAAGCTCAGGGATGGACAAGGAGCAAGGCTAAACATCAAAACCTTCTTTGTTTCAAACTGTTTGGTGAATATAAGCTGGAGAATCAAGTGAGGAGGGCTGACTGGTTGGGTTTTTTAAAGTTTTTTGAAGGAAAGATGAATGAAAGAACACAAAGTCACCACCTAAAGTTCCTAAACTATCTTGGTTAAATGCCATTCCAATAAGCTTATAGTATAATTATAACAGTTCCCTTAGGTAAGTAAGAAACATCTGTTAGTAACACATAGCAGGTGTTAGCAATTACACATACTGATTTTTTTAAAGTGTTTTTAATTAAAAAGAATTCTGTTTTCTGAAAAGGAAAGCAGGGTAAGTCCAAACAAGCTTTTGTTTGTGTGGCTCTAGATCACGTAATAAGCAAACCGATAAAGGTAAAAATCAACTTAAATTAGCAAGGGTTTGCACATTTGACTCCAGATTATTGCAATCAAAACCAAATTGCGATTCACTGCCTTACTGTAAAGCACACAGCATTAGCATTCCAAGCAAGGTCTCATCTAATGTATGAAATCCATACAGTTCATCTAATCACTGAATACATCTAGGAAGAGTGCTGTAGTTAATCCAAATACAGAAGGTATTGTAAGAAAGGAGCAAATTGCAAGGAATTCTGTGCAATAGTTTTGGGGGTTTTTTTTGTTGGTTTTTTTTTTTTTCACATTCCCTTTGTCCCACTACTGGGAAATGCTTTCTAGATTATGTTCGAGCAAAATAGAACTATGTTGTCAAATTGCTTTGAAAAACTAGCCAAGAGCAATTTATGTTTAGCAAGGTGATATGCTGTGCCATTGAGAAATAACAAGAGCCAGCCACATTGGAAGGACAACTATCTAGAGGTGTTTAAAATCCAAATTAGAAGATAATGAGATGACAAATTTGTTTTCCTCTCCTGATTCTATCTCTCCATAGATGCCAAGATGAGGATCTCAGGTACATCAGGATTTACATCACGGAATCACACAGATTCACAGAATGTCAGGGGCTGGGAGGGACCTTGAAAGCTCACCAGTCCAACCCCCCCTGCCAGAGCAGGATCACCTATACAAGATCACGTAGGAACGCATCCAGGCAGGTCTTGAGTATCTCCAGAGAGGAAGACTCCACAACTCCCTTGGGCAGCCTGTTCCAGTGTTTTGTCATCCTCACAGGGAAAAATCTCTTTCTCATGTTTCTATGGAACTTCCCATGCCTCACCTTCCACCCATTGCCCCTTGTCCTGCCATTGGGCATCACCCAGCAGAGCCTGGTATCAGCCTCTTTGCACTCACCTTTACATGTTTATAAACATAAATGAGGTCACCTCTCAGTCTCCTCCTTTCCAAGCTAAAGAGCCCCAGCTCTCCCAGCCTCTCCTCATAAGGAAGATGTTCCACTCCCTTAATCATTTTCATGACTCTGTCCTGGACTCTTTCGAGCAGTTTCCTGTCCTTCTTGCCTTGAACTTTGGCTTTCTTTTTCTATGAAGTACTCAAGCAATCTGTCAGGGAAAAGAGTGAGAAGCACCAACATTAGGATAATCTGTAAGTCTGTCTTCCAATTAGCTGGGATCTAGGTTGTGCTTTTTTGTCATGTGCAAGTCTTTGGTTCCTTTTAACTGTAAGTTTCAGTGAAGAAAAGTAGTCTTTATACCTCTCAATATTTTTTTACTTTCTTCCCACTAGTATGGTTTTTATGTGAGACATATATAAAATAACGTATATGAAAGACCTCATCAGTAGGTGGTAACACCAAAGGGAAAAAAATGCAAACCTATTTGATACATCTAACTGAATGCACAGATCTGGAAAGAGTGACCAGAATTTTCGAAAATATTTCTGTCTTCAGGAAAATTGAGGGGGTTTGTTTTGTGTTTTGTTTCTTTGTTTGTTGGATTGTTTGTTTGTTTGTTTAAATCTTATGCGGTCCATAAGTATTTCTAAGCATCTTTAGCGGAGATCTCATCCGTGTCTACAACTACCTGAAAGGATGTTGTGGAGAGGTTGGTGCTGGCCTCTTCTCACAGGTAATTAGTGGCAAAACAAGAGGGAATGGCCTCAAGCTGCAACTGGGTAGGTTTAAACTAGACATGAGGAAGATTTTTTTCTACAACAAGAGTGGTCAGGCATTGGCATGTGCTGCCCAGGGAGGTGGTGGAGTTACCATCCCTGGGTGTGCTTAAAAGTCATTTGGATGTGGTGCTTGAGGATATGGTTTAGGGCGAACCTTGTAGAGTAGGGATATTGATTGGACTTGGTGATCCTGAGGGTCTATTCCAAACTGAATGTTTCTGTGATCTCTTATGCAAAATATGCAATGTTCATTTAAGCCTTTATTTGTATCAAGGTCAGTAAAACTTCTGTCAGTTGCATTAAACCAATACACTGCTAGTGTTGTAAGCGGCTTCCCGGATGAACAAAACAAGAAAAAGACCAAGATCTTTTAACTCTTGCATCTGCATTAGTAAAGACTCCCAGGTAATTATCATATAGCTTTATTAGCCATTCTTGACTGTAGTACAACACCCAGGTATACAAGCCAGATGCCACACAGTTAAACAAACGTGAGCTGTGAACAATAATCATGTAACAAGAGCTGTAGAAGTATTTTGAGGTTTGGATTTTTTTTTTTTTGTTCTTTCTTGTTGAAGCAAAGCATTTCAGTATTCATTGTACAAAATGCCTTTCTAAAGTACAGTACCCTTGTAACAGAGAGTGCATATTAAATAAAGATATATATATATGTATATATAAGCCAGATAAATGCCTAACAAACATCTTTAAGAACAAATGGAAGGCTGTCACTCTAAATTACAGTCTCTCAACCATCATGTAATTGATAAAATATCACTGAGACTGCAGCTGTAAAGGAAAATTTCTGCTTTGGCCTCTCGCCCATTTATTTTTTGAGCACCGCAATGTACATCTTCGCTCTGTTCCCTTCAAAGTCATCTTAACTGGGAATCAACTTTGTCATGTTTTCTATGGCCAGCTGGAAGATCTGCCTGGAGGTAAGGTTCCTAAGGTATGAAGATCCAGTGGAAACAGGGATGTAAGCTTGTGAAATGAGCAAGACACTGTTGTGATGGAACTGACAGGGTCAAAATTAGGCCTATACATGTGCTGGTTTGCCCAGAAGTTTTTCTGCTCTCCTCTCTTTTGTTTGGGGAGAAGCAACTGTGGGGAAAAATGACAACTTGTTTTGCTCATGTCCTGTGGTAAACAAGGTACATGTGCTTGGCATGTGCTTAGCTTATGCTAGGCCTACGTATCTTCCAGTAGCAAGCTGTGGTTTCACCCAAATATGGTAAAGCTTGGCTTACTGCCACTCTAATTGGATAATCTATGTCTAAAGGGCCACCAATCTCAAGCACTGATGAAAACAGATAAGCAGGTAACACAACATGCTTTTGCCATTGTTCAGTGCTTTACCCTTATTCTGTGTTCTGCTGTATTCGTGCCTGCTGCCTACCAGCAATGCTAATGCCATTATTGCTTTATAGCATAACTTTTCTAAGCTATAATCTATCCTGGAAACTGCTTTGAGTTTACCAGGATTGACTTTAATTGCTTTCACGTGACAGCTGCATACAACAGCCAGCGTGACACATTGTACTTATACACAATCCAAGACATCTGCCTGCACCTGCTGGAGCAGCCCTGCATCTCCTGAGATGAGCAAGCCCTGGAGGCATACAGATCATCATGGGAAAACCAGGGCGCTAGGTCAGAAACCATCTGCTCCCCCTTCACCCAGCAGCCTGTGGTGCAGGGAAGGAACCCCCAAGTCTCAGTAATGGCCAGCGGCCAGGTCAGCCAGAAAGCCAACTGGCAGAATTACCTGCAAGCATTTTGGGTACTGTCTTAATATTGCTACCCTTGCAAGTCGACAAATAATATTTGTGAGTAAATACCTTAAGCTTTGTTATTTACCTAGGTTCTGCCTAAGCAGAAAAACCCTGAGTCCATCTAGTGGCCAAGCAGATAACTAACTGCAAGAAGCCTTCTCTTCCAGTTTATTTGATTTCAATTGGATTTAGTGGTATATTTATTTATAGTTAATACTAGATCTAGATATTGTTTACATAATGCGTTCCAGGACCATTACAATCGAACCAGTTTATTATTAAGATTAGTGGTTGGGGGGTGGAAAAGTTTGAATATCAAAATTAATAAACAATATTAATTTTTGAAACATTATCTCTCATTAATTACTCATTACAGACACAAGCACCATCTACTCACTAAGGGCATATGTTAAGCCTGAAGCCAAGCACTGAAGGGTTACACATCATCACATCAGCAGCACACACTTGGATCCGCCAGTGTGGACTTTACTCTCTATTCTTTCTATCCATTTAGAAAACAGTGCTAAAACCCTCACTAGATCTTGCAAGAGATATGAAAACAAACACAGTAGTGATTTTGGATTGCTAAAGTAAGCCAGATAGAGCAGATGGACTGTGCCAAGGCAGTGAAGTCCAAGTCCAAAGCTCTGCATGTTGCCTGTATGTCACCCTGGGCCTGCTGGGATATATTCTCCCATCTCTCCAAATTCTTTCTAATATTCAGGTTGCTTACTTCAGTGGTATGATGTCATTGTGTCACAAGCTAGTGACATTTTCAACAAGGTGGAAAAACCCTTTCAACAACCTGCAAATTGCTGACAAACATCCCACATGTCCATGCATCTTTCCTGCTTCAAATTTGGAGCAAATGGTCTTGAATTGGAAAGCCACCTGAGAGCAGCTCTGTGTAATTGAAGCCATACTATATAGATTGTGGTGCTGGCATTTACTGGCAAAGCAAAGCAATAGAGAGCTATCATAAAATTTCAGGGTTGCAGTCACCCTTGTCTCATCATGCAGTCATGTAATAAGGAGTTTATAGAGAGGTTGGATTTTTAAGGACAGGCTGGGTATCAATTTGTTTCAAAGTTTTTATTGTGCTAATGAACTGTAACAGCTCTAATCTATTTTTAGATGGTGGCATTTCAAGTCTATCTGCTTCTCAGTTCAAAATCCACAATGTGGAGATAATATACCACTTTTCTACCTCACAGGGTACACCACGGTAGTAATTGTGAGATCTTGAAACAACACCAGCTAGGCTTATACAATACCTAGTCAGGAGAACAGCACTATATACAAATTCTAGCTTGAGTATTGTCTAAAACCACTAATTGCTGGATACTTGAGAAGTACTGGATACTCTGCCTTTACCTCTTTTAATCACAGTTCCAAAGGTACCACAAAGACTAAAATGGTGCAAAAGAATGAGAGGAAAGCAAAACAACTACAGTCTATACCATTTATTTCCACATGCAGTTATTTTTCTACAGAGTGCATGCCAATTATCCCTGCCTGATTCTCAAGCCATTAATAATTGGTTGATTAAACAAAGCAGAAGCGAGATGAGATGGGATCTGAAAGATCTGAAAGAGAGAGTGAATAAGATCTTGGAGGCTAAACTCAGAGGAGGAAAATGTTGCAGCTGTAATTTTAAAAAATGGTACATTTGGACTTGCTATATTTGTGTTTCCTTATGTTCCCTTTCAAAAAGAAAACCAAGGAAAACTGATCCCATACCACACTGGATAGGGCTGGGTGATAGGTTGGACTGGATGATCTTGGAGGACTCTTCCAACCTGGCCTATTGTATTGTATTGTATTGTATTGTATTGTATTGTATTGTATTGTATTGTATTGTATTGTATTGTATTGTATTGTATTGTATTCTATTCTATTCTATTCTATTCTATTCTATTCTATCCTATCCTATCCTATCCTATCCTATCCTATCCTATCCTATCCTATCCTATCCTATCCTATCCTATCCTATCCTATTCCATTCACATCTTTGGTGCATCCCCTGTGTCTGATCTACTATGGACAAAGCAAATATATGTTTTGGCTCTTTGGCAGTACTCTAAGAGTAGTCATATAGCAAATTTTTGGTTTCCACCTGCTTTCTGATGCAGATCTACCTTCCCCAGATTTAGGTCTGTTAGAACAATATTGCCTGCTGTGTAGCATCACTCACAGAAGCAAATTCCTCTCTCTCTCTCTCTCTCTCTGAAAAAAAAATGAAAGTGTCTTTAAATTCAGTTCTTCCTTATCCATGCCATGCAAATGTCAGCTCCAAGATGGCAAATCTGAACTTCGACATTTGCTCTTTTTTTTGTTGTTGTCGTCGTTATTGCTCAGAATTAGTTAACTCGTTCAGATAGGCCAAAGATCAGTTACAGATGCTTGATTTGGGCACATCTCTGATCATACACAAGGGCCATATAAATCAGATTCATTCCAACTAAAATCAAAAGAAGTGCTGCTGGGGACAGCAGCAGAGATAGGATTTTACCTCTGGGAAGAATAACGGATAGCAGGAGGCAGCCCTCTGCCCATTCTACATCAATTGCTTGCCACAGCCCCAGCTAATCTTTGTAGCTGGTCAAAGCATACAATGTGTCACAGAAGGTCTCTGAATAACTCGATTGGAAGCCAGCTCAAGCCATGGCAAACTGACCGGTCTCTTCTCTCAGGCATCCAGTGACAGAACAAGAGGACACAATCTCAAACTGTGCCAGGGCAGGTGTGGGCTGGATGTGTAGGAAGAAGTTCTCCACAGAAAAAGTGATTGCCTATTGTAATGGGCTGCCTGGGGAGTCACCATCCCTGGAGGTGTTTAAGAGAAGGGTGGATGAGGCACTTAGTGCCATGGTCTAGTTAATTAGAAGGGTTAGGTGCTAGGTTGGACCTGATGATCCTAGAGGTCTATTCCAACTTGGTTAATTCTGTGACTTTCACTCAACATCTCAACATCAAAATTTGAGTGTTGACTTTTGGAGTCCCTCTGATAGGTTATCATGCCCCCGATCTCTCTTTAAGACACTGAAAAATGGTCTCATTCAAGGCTTCCCTCCTATATGCACATATCTCTCTCCAATTAGACATTAATCCCTTAGGTACCAATAATCCACACCAATCTGTGAACAGCAAAATATTCTATTTCTACAAGCAGCAAAACAGTCCAGCAAGAACTCACACACAAAAATTGAGATTAACACAACACCAGGAAATCTGGCAGTTAGTAGTCAGAGAGAAATTTACCCTTTAAGAAAGCAAGTCAGTCAAAGTAATTAAAAACTAACCTCTGACAGACTTTGCATTGCAGTTCAAGATTTTTTTCTCTTCCTTGCAAACTCCTCTGACTTTATCCCAGACTTCTTTACCACCAGGATAGCATAGACAGCTCTTACTGTGTTCAGTTTTACTACATTCAGTTTGGGGCTCTCCAGTTTAAGAGGGACAGGGATCTGCTGGAGAAGCTCCAACAGAGGGCTACAAGGATGATCAGGAGACTAGAGTATCTGCCTGATGAGGAGAGGTGAGGGACCTGGGGCTTTTTAGTCTGGAAAAGAGAAGACTGAGAGGGGATTTAATAAATGTTTATAAATATCTGAGGGCTGGTCAGGAGTAGGGGGACAGGCTCTGCTCATTTGCTCCCTGTGGTTGGACAAGGAGCAATGGGTATAAGCTGCAGCATAATAGATTCCACCTCAACACAGTGGGGAACTTCTTTACTGTAAGAGTCACAGAGCAGTGGAACAGGCTCCCCAGAGGGGTTATGGAGTCTCCTTCTCTGGAGACTCAAGGCTTGTCTGGATGTGTTCTTTTGTGACCTGAGCTGGATTGTATGGTCCTGCTCTGGCAGGGGGATTGGACTCTGTGCTGGTTTGAACTAATTGGAGAATTTGAGTGAGAAATTAGACTATTGGCTGAGAGAGGAATACACAGTGTGTCACTTCACCCAGAGCTTTACTGAGAAAGAAAAAAAAAATTGTTTTAAAAAAGTGTAACCCAAACATAGGTAGTTCAGATGGTTTCAGACCTCTCTGGCTGCAGCAGCTTCTCTTGCATGGTTCCTTTGTTTCTCTGCCTTGGTAGCTAATTCCCAGTAACTCTACTAACTTCTTTCCTACTGCAAACCCCCCCTGGCTGATCTACCTCAGCTTATCTGTAGCATCAACAGGTAGTGAGATAAGATCGGGGAAGGGGGGAAAGGTGGTAGGGGGTGGTTGGTTACCCTCTCTTGGGGATTTTGCTCTCTGGGAGGGCTGTGGTGTTTCTGTATTACCTTTTCACTGTATATATCTGTAAATATCTGTTAGACATTGTAANCTGGCATCCTGTGATCTTGTGATTAGCTTAAGCCATCAGTGAAAGTGGGTTGACAGTAAGGCATTGTGGCATGAATGAGGCTGCTGAGATGCAGGCACATACCTGTCTGCCACTGATATGTGGTATGGGAGGCAGAGACAAGTGTCAGTCTGCTGGGGTAAAAGAGGTAAAATGTAGTACTACCTCTGGCCTTGCTTTTCTGTCAGAGCTCACTTTTGTGTCTCATGTGTTCTCAGGTGGGGTTTTAACCCTTCCAGCCCAGATAGACACACTGTCATCCCAATGGGGCAGTTCAGTCTGGGGAGGAGAAGGCTCCAAGTTGACCTTATTGTGGCCTTTCAGCATCTTAAGGGGGACTACAAGAAAGCTGGGGAGGGACTTTTTAGGACATCAGGTAGTGATAGGACTGTGGGGAATGGAACAAAGCTAGAAATGGGGAGATTCAGACTGGATGTTAGGATGTCTTCACCATGAGGGTGGTGAGACTCTGGAATGGGTTGTCCAGGGAGGTGATGTTTAAGGCCAGGCTGGATGAGACTCTAGACAGCCTGATCTAGTGTGAGGTGTCCCTGCCCACGGCAGGTGGCTTGGAACTAGATGATCCTTGTGGTCCCTTCCAACCTTGACTGATTCTATGATTTCATTCAGAAGAACTGAAAATGCTGGCAGACAAGTATTTGTTAATATTGAAAAAAATCAGAGACTTAGGACTGTTCCATTTCTGATCACTGCATATTCACTTGGACCCTTTGTCCTGAAAATGCAGGTCTGCATTTTTCTTCTACCCTGTATCACTCTTCCTGATGTCTCTTTGCACGCATTTCTGGCAGCACTGCTAAGATGCTTAGGCAATGCCCGTGGCTGTTTAACATGTAAAGGGACAGAAATGATTAGTGCTATCAAACTTCTTATTTTAATGGAAGTTAGAAAAGCCCCAGGCATATTGCACCTGCAATTGCTTGCTCCTTCCACTGTTGTGCCCCATAGATCTGCTTGTTGCAATCGACCCTAAGGCAGCAGCCCTCAGACCATATCCATATCATTTTCTTCTATCTGCTGACATGCTTTCAATTTGCAGATTTAATGGTCATAATTTTCACATTTCAAAACTCAGATTGTGCAGATTCGTTTCCAGACAGAAACCCAAGATCTTGTCTTGTCCAAATTACCTAAGCTGCTTGTAAATTAGCTAAAGGACTTTGTGGTGTTGTTCATTGGTTTGGTTTGGATTATTCTTCATTTGTTTGGGGTTTTTTGCCCCTCAGATTTTGGTTAACTTGTAGCAATAGGGTCTGCTTATGCAGAGGACCTCACAGATATTTGTATTATTCAGTCACCAGTAAAAAAAGCTCCAGACTCAAAGAGTTAACATTAAAAAAAAAAAAAAAAAGAAAAAAGAAAAAGACGAAGAAGGAAAGGCAAGGGAGGAATCATCATCACCAAGGAGGTGAAATGACTTCCCCCAAATCACATAAGTCTATACCCATGGAAACCACAGTAAAGGTCCTGCTTCTCCCAGGGCCAGATTGTAGGGAATGGTCTTCAAGTACCCAAGTTTATCCCACAATCTGTCATAAAAGAAACACATTCCCCAACAGTGGGGATCATATACAATAACTATTTGCATAGAAAATCTTTAGACCAGTATTGAAATCAGTTCTACTCTGTCAAAAATATGAGTCATGCCAAAGTTCCTTGACTGATTCATTCCTGCCTCGAAGGAGTCTGCACGCAGACATTTCAACCTTGAAATCCCCTTTCCACTCCTTTTTTTTTTTCCAGCTTTGCTTCACTACCATGCATGAAACCTCACCTCTTGGTCAGAATTGCTTCAGATGAAGAGGACAAGGGATGACTCCGCCCCTCTGGTGCCAGTTAAGAGATATTTTACCTGAAGTATCTTGTAGTAGGTTTGTGCTTTGGTTTTTAATTTTACTTTTTTTTTTTTTCTTT
>VWZI01008216.1:1929982-1966997 GCA_013396835.1 Psilopogon haemacephalus
AGGGAAGGGAAGGGAAGGGAAGGGAAGGGAAGGGAGAAGAGTCATGGTCTAGTTGATTGGATAGGACTGGGTGATAGGTTGGACTGGATGATCTTGGAGGTCTCTTCCAACCTGTCTGATTCTATTCTATTCTATTCTATTCTATTCTATTCTATTCTATTCTATTCTATTCTATTCTATTCTATTCTATTCTATTCTATTCTATTCTAAGAGTCAGCACATCTCATGAATTCATGCTGGTGATGGCTACTCAGGAAATATTTGGAAGTCATCAGCCACTTGTTTGTAAGTGGCCCTGAGAACTCCTTAAAAATGAGAGCAAAACTCCTCCTTTTTTTTTTTTTTCAGTCCAATGAAACAAAATAACTGAATGTAAATAATATCTGTACATTACAACCACAAAACCTGCATTTTTCAAGTCATAAAACACAGCAGGAGGTGTGGTTATCTTAAGGAGGAGGGAAAGGGGGAATCAGTCTTGAGGGATTTTATGAATCATAGCCAGATGCCTATAATCCCCCAGAGGTGTGATTATCTCATGACAACCACTTTCATTGGAGTTGTCTTATTGCAACCACCGAAAAGAAAGGAAGGAGGGGAAAAAAAAATAAAAAGGAAGGCTTTATTTTAAGGGAGAGGGCAAATTTCCTGCTGGGGACAAAGGAGAAAACAGGGGGAGAAATGGCAGGTTTGAATGCTGAACATCTTCTTCCACCCTGTTTTTGCTATTCTTACATTTCCCTCTTTTTTTTTTTTTTTTTTTTTTTTTTTTTTTTTCCCCCCTTTTTTTTTTTCCCCCNTTTTCTTTTTTTTACTACAACAGTAAAAATTCTCCCTTAATCTAACTGCATTTATTTGTTTTTTACTGTTTCTAATTGTATGGAAAGTAAGGAAAAGTGTCACAGCTACCCTGGGCCTAATTCACACCTAATTGCTTGTGTCAGAGTAATTGGCACTCAACACTTCTCAACTTCATCTAACAGAGATCCCAACTGAAATAAAATTTGGCAGCATCAGTGCTTTGTGGACATAGCTCAGCAGTGCAGTTGGGTGACGATTTCACGTGAAATAAATGCAAAAAATATGTGTCTGCTCATCAGGTTTGTTAGAAGATCAAAAAATCATCAGAAGGCAATATCTGAACTTGATGCCTTCCTGACTTTTCTGCTCTCATAGGATTTTATAAGATATGGAAAGATCTTCATAGTCCTGAGCCATCCAACGCTCAAAAAAAAATACTGTGTTCAAGAACTGATATTTACCCAGAATCTGAGTGTTTGAAAGAAAATTATTGATTATCCCCAGCAGATCTCAATGAGGTTTTGTGATTGTAAAGTACAGATATTACAACTGAACATGAGCCAGCAGTGTGCCCAACTGGCATGGAAGGGCAATGGCATCTTGGATTGTAACAGGAATAGTGTGGCCACCAGGACTAGAGATGTAATTCTGCCCCTGTACTGGCACTGGGGAGGCCTCACCTCAAGCACTGTGTGCAGCTCTGAGCCCTCACTGCAAGAAGGATATTGAGGTGCTGGAGCAGGTCCAGAGGAGAGCAACGAGACTGGGGAAGGAACTGGAAGAAAAGTCTGATGCGAAGAGGCTGAGGGAGCTGGAGGTGTTCAGCCTGGAGAAGAGGAGACTTAGAGGGAACCTTCTCACTCTCTGCAACTACCTAAAAGGAAGTTGTAGTCATGTGGGGATCAGGCTCTTCTTCCAGGCAACTTGTGACAGGACAAGAGGGAATGAAGCTGCACCAAAGGGAGGTTGCATACTAGGAAGCACTTCCTCATGGAAAGGATGATAAAGCACCAGAATGGACTGCCCAGGGAGCTGGTAGAGTCACCATCCCTGGAGGTCTTTAGGAAAAGATGGGATGTGGCACTTGGTGGCATGGTTTAGCTGATGCCATGGGGTTAGGTTATAGGTTGGACACAGGAAGGCCTGTGGCAAAGGGAATTTCTCCTAAATCCTAATCCATGGCTAACTCCTTCCTCTCAGCCACATCCTTGGCAAAGCAAGGAATCTGCCATTTGCATTCTGCATGCAAAGCAAAGCTTGGGCAGGGAGGGACAGAAAGAAACAGTAATTTATAGCTGACATACGTCCTTTTCAGCCACAGATGTCAGAAAGCATCACAAGGACAGGTAATTCTCTCCTTTTACCAGAGGATGGAGGAAATCAGCCTCACGAGAGAGTCTGAAATCATAATGTGGTTCAAGTCTACTGTCCTCTGAACCTAACTGGATAATCATGATTTTCCTCATCTCGTGGAGTCTCACAGCAATAAAATGGCTTAGCTGCGACAAGTCCTGTAGTGCTCAGTTGTTACGAAAGATGCAGCCCAGGACTGAGGAGAAGGGAGCAGGAAAGTAATTTTAATGCTCTTTCTGGGTGCCAGATCCTTGTCCTTCTCCATTCCCATATAAATTAATCCAACTCAGAAACGCTTCTCTAATTTACTGTGGCTTTAAATGGCTTTGTGATCAGTCAGAATAGTGGAGTGCTCTGCCCTCTGTCCCAATCAAGGGAAATGGTGTGGGGTCATCATGCCAAACATATGCTACATCCTTCTTGTGAAGCGTACTCCATGTGAGGTGATCAATCTAACCCTCTAACTGCTTTTCAAGTAGCTGAGTCAGCTACACTCAAGACCAAAATTATCTCTCACTGTGGCCAACTTCTGTTCAAGGGGATATGACAAACTTCTAGATTATCTGTTCCTGTTAGGCAGGTGCCTGAACTCATCTGCCTTGAACAGCCTCCATCTTTTAAGCTCACTATATGCTTGATATTGCTGGAGGCAACCATGGCAGCAGCCATTTAATTTACTATAATGGGGACAAGTGAGAAAAACACCCTACAGTTTTGTATTTAGAATACTGGTGGTTGTTGCTTGCAGGTCCTAAGTTGGGTTTTTTAAAGTCATTGCTATACCTATAAATGTTTCTATCAAGCACAGTTATTATATCAGAGAGGTCACCTCCTCTTGGCTTATTTTCTTTTCCATTTATCTTCCTAGTAAAAAATAAAATTATATATATATATATACACACACTACATAAGGAAAGATCAGAAAAAAAGAATGAGAAAAAAAAACAACATTAAATAATAGCAGCATCACTCCATATTCTTTCCTCAAAATTAGCTCTAAGTCACACATTAGCCATTAACTCCTTTGACCTGTTCCTCTCTGAAAGATAGGTTCCGCTTTAGGTTTCAACCTAAGACTTCAGTTTCTTCAGAAGTGACATAATCTTAATTATTTTCTACATTTCTAAAAAGCCATAAATGGGAGTTAGAAAGGAGAGGATATGGGGGGAAAAAAAAAAAAAGCATTTTCAAGGTAAGCCAAATGATCATAAACTCAGCTCTTGAAAACCTCCCGGAACTAGAATAGCACTCTGTAGCTGCAGTAGTAATGATCTAAACCATTTAAATTAAATATATGCACTCAAGACATCACTGTATCATGTGCTTGAAGTGCTGGGTTCAAATGCTAATTGGAGTATGAGACAAGAAATCCAAACACAAGTCAATTTTGATAAGAACGGGAATGCATTTAGCAAAAAGATTTCAAAATGTTGATGTGAAGCCTCCTGGGATTGTTGTGGATACACAGAAGATATGAACANCTTTGAGTCCTGCCTCCGTGAATTATGATAAGGAAACAATCAAGTAAATGGGTGAGAAACAGAGGATCGCTTCTCTGATGGAAAGGTTATGGAAATAAAGTATCACAGACTCACAGAACATTAAAGGGTGGAAGGGACCTAACCTCTTCCAGGTCCTCTGGATGGATCCCTGCCCTCTAGCAAGTCAACTGTGCCACACAGCTTGGTGCCATCTGCAAACTTGCTGAGGCTGCACTGAATTCCTGTATCCATGTTGCTGACAAAGATGTTAAACAGCATGGGTCCTAGCACTGACCCCTGAGGGACACCACTTGTCACTGTTCTCTAGGTGGACATCATGCCATTGGTCACCGCGCTCTGCATACCACCATCCAACCAATTCTTTATCCAGCAGTGTTCCACTCATCAAATCCGTGTTTTTCCAGTTTGGTGACCAGGATGTCATGTGGGACAGAGTCAAATGCCTTAGCCAGGTCCAGGTAGTAAGGTATTTGTTCCAGTTTGTATGTGGGATGATATGAAAAACACACCTCGACTGAAGTCACTCCCTGCCTTTCAATCACAGAGGAAGGTAAAGCTTGGTCACCTTTCAAGCTTTTGCCTCTAGGAGAAGTGGCAGCTGACAGCTCTTGCTGGGTTTGCTGTCCTCAGCTGTGCCCCTGAGAGCACTGCTCATTGCGGGGGTGCATGACGAAACTCCAGCAGCAGTGGCAGCACCTTGCAGCGGCATGGGCTCAGCAAAGTGTTTGTGCTGAATCCTGTGCCCGCACTATCAAGACTGCTTCCTGTACAGGGACTGCGGCGACTCCACAGTAGTAATGCACAAACAACACCCTTCATGAGACAAGGGTTTTCACAAGGCTCTAGCTTAAAACCTGATCTGCCATCAGTGTTTGCTAGTCCAGAATATACTTTTCTCTCAGAATGGGACAAACAGAGCAAAGGTCATCCAGAACAAGAGGACACCAGCCTCAAGCTGTGCCAGGGCAGGTTCAGGATGGATGTTAGGAAGAAGTTCTTCACAAAAAGAGTGATTGGCATTGGAATGGGCTGCCCGGGGAGGTGGTGGAGTCACCATCCCTGGGGGTGTTTAAAAGGAGACTGGATGAGGCACTTGGTGCCATGGGTTAGTTAATTAGAAGGTGTTAGGTGGTAGGTTGGACTCGATGATCTCGAAGGTCTTTCCCAAATTGGTTAATTCTGTGATTCTGTGCTCACAGACATTAACCAAGGCACTGCATCATAAAGATCATCTCTAGCTGGAAAAGTCAGCATTACAGTGCTGCATCCTAAAAAATGTGTGGTAATTGTGCAAATGCCAATAGGAAGGAAAAGCTTACCTCACTGTTTCCTAGTAGAAACTTCATTTTAAAGAATTATCTGCTATGAGGACAGGCTGAGAGAGTTGGGGCTTTTCAGCCTGGAGAAGAGGAGGCTTCGAGGACACCTTATAGTAGCCTTCCAATATCTGAAGGGGGCCTGCTAAAAAGCTGGGGAGGGACTACTCACAAGGTCTTGTAATGACAGGATGAAGGGTAATGGGTTTAAACTGGCAGAAGGGAGGTTTAAACAGAATGTTAGGAGGAAGTTCTTTACAGTGAGGGTGGTGAGACACTGGCACAGGTTGCCCGGGGAGGTTGTGGCTCCTCCCTCCTTTGGAAGTGTTTAAAGCCAAGCTGGATGAGGACTTGAGCAACCTGTTCTAAGTTGGAGGTGTCCCTGCCTATGGCAGGGGGTTGGAACTCGATGATCTTTGAGGTCTCTTCCAACCTAAACCATTCTGTGATTCTACTTCTTCTTTTTTTTTTTTTTTTTGTAGTAAAAAGGAATGCTGTTAATATGTTCAGGGGGGGAAAAAAGTCTGCTTTTCAATGAAAAAAAAAAAATTTGACCAATTTCAACTAATGTGACTGGTATGTGAACGCAGCTGTGTTTTCTTTTCATCATTGAAGCAGACCTTAAAGCCATGGTAGTAACTGCTTTTATTCCCTCAAAATGCACATAACCCCCAAGTCATTTAAAGGATACAGGCACTAAACAATCCAGAACAACATCCCTAGTGAATAAAAGATGGTGTATCTAAGACATATCTTTAGAACATCAGAGGGCTGCAGCACCTCTCCTATGAGGACAGACTGGAGAAGAGGAAGCTCCCAGGTGACCTTCTTGTGGCCTTCCAGTATCTGAAGGGGGCCTACAAAAAAGCTGGGGAGGGATTTTTTAGGCTATCAGGTAGTGATAGCACTAGGAGGAATGGAACAAAGCTGGAAGTGGAGAGATTCAGTTTGGATGTGAGGAGGAAGTTCTTCAGCATGAGAGTGGTGAAGCCCTGGAATGGGTTGCCCAGGGGGGTGTTTGGGGCCACTTCCCTGGAGGTGTTTTTGGCCAGGCTGGCAGAGGCTGTGGGCAGCCTGCTCTAGGGTAGGGTGTCCGTGGGCATGGCAGGGGGGTTGGAACTAGATGATCCTTGTGGTCCCTTCCAACCCTGACTGATTCTACGATTCTAATATGGATCAGTGTCTCCATCTGAGTATTCATACTTGTTCAGTGACTACCATACATCATCTCCAGTGAATAAGGGAGAGCTTCCATACCAAGAAGTGATCAAGCACAGGACCACACCTTTGTGATATCCATCTACTGGGAAAAAATGATGAATGCCTGAACTTTCAGAGAGTCCAAGCACAGTGCACTTGATCGTGTAGCTTTAAAGTTCTTTCATTTAGAGCTGGTTGGGGTTTTTTGGTGGTGTTTTTCTTTTTTGTGTGTGTGTGTGTGTTTTTTTGTGGGTTTTGGTTTTTGGGTTTTTTTTGTCAGTGAATATGTATACATAGCTTTCACAGGAAATGCAGGATATAAGGGACAGTAAGTATGCTTCAGCATATGGTGAAAACATATGGTTGGCTGCTTTTCTGTCTCTACCACTTTTATTTATTTCTTTTAAATTATGTGATCTGCATTATTAGTGGAGACCTCTTTAATTTACATGGATATAAATACGATCAATTATGTTTAATTAAAAAAAAAAATTGTATTATTATTGGGGGTTAAGGAGTAGGCACAGAATGAGGCGGGAGAGGGGGGGTGGAAAAGTGGCCAGAATTTTCTACTTATGTAAGTGAACAAAGCAATATCTGTACTTCAGATCAAAGAACTGTCATGCAGAAATCTTTGATTTGTCTTGCAGACTCTGAATCCGGATTCCTCCCACTATATTCTGCACAGAATCGTGGAATGGTTTAGGTTAGGTTTAACTCCTGCATGATTCTGCAGGAGTTTAAAAAAAACAGAAAGGGATGAACACAGAAGTGTGGCAAACCTTGGTTCCTTGTCCAGTAAGCCACCAAAGAGTAAAGAACCCCAGAAACCCACCTATGTGCCGCTGAGGAGGCACATAGGTGCCCTGGAGAGGGAAGCAGGAGGGGAAAGGTGAAATGGTAATTTCAGGGTGAACCAACATATTTCTATTTAATTGTCATGTTTTGATCTAAAACATTCCCATCCTGATGTGTGACAACGGCAAAGCAGTAGAAACCTTTCCCTATTTTTCAAGCTATTTCAAATTCAGCTGCAACTAGATTCCAAAACAAGGAACAGTCACATGGCAAAAAAAAAAAAAAAAAATCAAGAAAATATTATGCTAAGTGCCATTATTTACTGTTCTATAAGAAATAATCTTGTTAGATCACAGCCCAGTTGCTAACAATGATGGTGTCAACCATCTCAAACTACTCTGTCTCGATCCTGGGTTGTGTTTTTTTTCATTGTTTCTTTGCTGAAAGGCCAAGGATTTTATTGAACAGGGAAATCTCCCATGCTTTTTGATCAGAGCCTTTCTGGCTGTCATTGCTTTTTCCATAAGAGAGAGGTGACAGTTCCCATTTGGATTGCTACCTAAGGAGATCAGATGCCTGGTCTGAAATCCTTACTTCAGCATAGACTTCTAATGTGAGCTTAAACATGTCACTTTGCCTTTCTTGCACCTCAATTCCTTAGCAGCAGCAAAGGAATCAGAGCACTTCTCCACCCCTGAGGGCTAGACTGTGGGGTGCTCCAAGGCCACGGGGACATGTAAGTAGCTCAGCCAGATGTAAGACTTTGATCTCCAGAGTTATCAATCCAGCATTTCAAAAAGCACTTAATTCACAATGGGAGATTTAATATTTTCAACAAACAGTTAACTTTTTTCTTTTTTCTTTTTCTTTTTTTTTTTTACTAGAAGTTTTATCATTACTTCTTTAAACAGCTTACATAATCCCACAGAGAAGTTTCAGGACTTGATCTTATTATCTGTCTTTTACTGTAAACTCTCTGGGTTTGGTGCAACACGAAGTTTGACCAAGAGGCATTACATCTATGCAGGCAGCAAGTCTGTGGATGTTGATATGCCAGGCAGGAGGTAGGTGATTTTTCTGGGGACATTGCTCACTTTCTCTAAGGGAAAATACAAAATAATAATAATAAAAAAAAAAAGTATAGAATGACCTTGCACTAATAAGCCTCTGCCTCGAGACACTGATTAAACATGGTAGAGCAAGGGTTGGTTTATGAGTAATATCAGCTGAGGCACTAATGAAAGTATCCCATTAAAGAAATGTATAACTGAGGAACTTGTCTGCTCTGAGAAATTTAGCCACTGCTGTTGCTGCATTAATGTGGTCTGAAGCACAAACAGGAAGGCACATCCAGGCATGGCAGCTGGCTCCTGTTTCCAACGAGGCTAATCAGCCACAGGTCAGGCATACTTGGCCAGGAGTGAACTCTGGATTTGAAATCTGCCTTTTGAACCCAGTTCTAGTTCAAGGACTTTATTGTTCACCAATGTAGCCTCAATACTACCGCCAAGTAGTGTGAGTCGCATACTACAGCTTGAACTGGTTTGACCTGCACATATGTCAATGCGCTCAGGCAAAATGTTACTCTTGGAGTCAGGAATACCATGGGAAAGGATCCCTTTGAAAATGCATGCACCAATCTCGGTCAGAAAGAAGCTCTTCCTTTGTTTTCCTCATTAAGGCTATTCTAAAGCAAATTAATTTCTCCTGTTTGGGAAATTTGAAATCTTCCAAAGGAAAATAGTCTTGGCTACCTCTGTGAATGATTAACGCACACCCACAGATTTGTTGTGCAGACACAGCAGGTGTGATGGGTCCAGGCCATGCCAGGGTTACCGTGCAACATGCAAACCAGCTGCTGTGCACACATACAGTAGCTCTGATACATCCAGTACCAAAGCTACTACCTCTACATTGGGGAATTCTGCCAGCTTGTAGGCAGCCAGCAAGACAACAGGAAAAATCACTTCGGCTGCAGAAATGCAACTCGGATGGCCATATACTTGTCCTTGAGAGTTAAGACCTCAAGACATGGAAAGCACTGTTCCTTTGAGGCTCATTTTAAATTGTAGTGTTGCAATCATACATTTAAATCCTTCAGTGCACAAAAAAATGGGGAAAAAAAAATTAATCTATGTTCATATGTCCATAACATTAGGAGTATTCTACTCAGGAGTATTCTACTCTACTATGAAACTACTTCTTTCATAGAATCATAGAATGGTTTAGGTTGGAAGGGACCTCAAAGATCATCCAGTTCCAACCTCCTGCCATAGGCAGGGAAACCTCTAACTAGAATGGGTTGCTCAAGGCCTCATCCAACCTGGCCTTGAACACNGTTGCAATCATACATTTAAATCCTTCAGTGCACAAAAAAATGGGGAAAAAAAAATTAATCTATGTTCATATGTCCATAACATTAGGAGTATTCTACTCAGGAGACTACTTCTTTCATAGAATCATAGAATGGTTTAGGTTGGAAGGGACCTCAAAGATCATCCAGTTCCAACCTCCTGCCATAGGCAGGGAAACCTCTAACTAGAATGGGTTGCTCAAGGCCTCATCCAACCTGGCCTTGAACACCTCCAGGGAGGGAGCAGCCACAACCTCCCCGGGCAACCCGTTCCAGTGTCTCACCACCCTCACTGTAAAGAACTTCCTCCTAACATTCTGTTTAAACCTCCCTTCTGCCAGTTTAAACCCATTACCCTTCATCCTGTCATTACAAGACCTTGTGAATAGTCCCTCCCCAGCTTTCTAGTAGGCCCCCTTCAGATATTGGAAGGCTACTATAAGATGTCCTCAAAAGCCTTCTCTTCTCCAGGCTGAAAAGCCCCAACTCTCTCAGCCTGTCCTCATAGCAGATAATTTTTTAAACTGAAATTTTCTACTAGGAAACAGATTTTAATATTTTTTTAGAATCTTTTATGTACTTTAAAAAAAAAAAGTTGGTGGGAAATTCTAGACAGCTGCAACATAGACCCTGCTTAGAACAGAGCTTGACCAACGCCTCTAAAAATTGCTATACAACAGTTTTAAAAAAAAATGAGAAACAAAACTAATAAATGTAACAGTGATCTCTGAAATACTTCAGGTCATTCATGTTCTAACCTACTCCTTCTTCATAGCAAATGCTTAAAAGCATTACTATAACTACCAACTACCCTTTTATTTTCCAAGATCTTTTAACAATTGAACACCAATGGACACCAACAAGGTTCAACAAGAGCAAATGCGGTGTCCTGCACCTGGCCCAGAAGAATGTTCACTATCAATAAAGGCTGGAGGAGGAGGTGATAGAAAGCAGTCCTGAGGAAAAGGATCTAGGGGTGCTGATGGGTGAGAAGCTGGACATGAGCAGGCAGTGTGAGCTCGCAGCCCAGAAGGCAAATCACATCCTGGGCTTCATCAAATGCAGCATTGCCAGCAGATCCAGAGAGGTCAGACCTCACCTGGAGTACTGTGTCCAGCTCTGGAGCACTCTACACAGGAAGGACATGGACTTGACGGAGTGGATCCAGAGGAGGACCAGAAAAATGATCAGGGGGTTGGATCTGCTCTGGTATGAGGACAGGCTAAGGGAGTGGGGCATGTTCAGCCTGAAGAAGAGAAGGCTTTGGGGAGACCTAATAGCAACCTTCCAGTACCTGAAGTGGGCTACAAGAAGGTTGTTTGCAAAGGTCTGCAGTGACAGGACAAGGGACAATGGCTTCAGACTAGAGAAGAGCAGATTTAGATTGGATGTTAGGAACAAGTTCTTTAGCATGAGAGTAGTGGAACACTGGAACAGGTTTTCCAAGGAGGTAGCTGAGGCCCCATCTGTGGAGATACTCAAGGTGAGGCTGGACAGGGCTTTGGGCAACCTAATCTAGTTGAGGATGTCCCTGCTGACTGCAGAGGGGGTTGGACTGGATGATCTTTGCAGTTTCCTTCCAACCCAGACCATTCTGTGATTCTATGAAGGTTACAGGCTGGGTATTTCTCATCCATTGAAGGTTTAACCATAAGCATCTTACAAGTAAGCTTGGAGAAGGAGGGTAAGAAAACAAACATTGGTTGCAGGGCAAAAAAGAAAAATGTGCATTAATCTATTTTTTAAGAAGCTTGATGTTCTATTCAGTAGAGTTCATATATTAATTCCTTTTATCAGGGAAACATTGATGTTATCTGTCCTTTGCTACAAAATATTAAAGCAGTTTTTTAAGTGACCTGAGACACTGCAGAGTGGAAAGGCATCTATTTGAAAAAAGCAAGGAAGGGTTCTCTGTATAATTCTGATTCTTACCAATGACTTGGACAAATCTTTTCAAACAGAGAAATGAAAGAATCTGCAGTTTCTGAGTTTTTCTACATTCAGTTGCAGTACCTGGAAAAAAATGGCTGAAGTAGAAGAGTATCTAAAAGGAAAGGAAATCAAATTTATTTTCTGACACAAGGACTCCTTTTGCTACTGGCCATAAAAGTTAAAGCAAAGCTTCAACATCATATCAGGAGACACAAACAGCCACTATATTTCAGATCAGCCCTGCAAACTGAAATCAGCTGTTTTCCTTACAACCACGTAAAACAAACTCCAGAATGTGGATTTTCTGCATTCAGATTTGATTTGCAGACAGTTCCTCATGCTCTACAACTTGTGCAGGAAAAAAAAAAAAAAAAATCAACAAAAAAACCCCCAAAAACATTAAGTTTCCTTCTGTAACAGTCCTCCACAAGGTATGGCTTCAGGTTTTTATTTCAACAAGAGATAAATTATCAGATAAATAGATGAGCCAGCACTCTCTACATACACCCCTAGGTCACTACAAAGTGTACCTCTCTACCATGAAACACTTATTCACATACCAGCCACTGCAAACACACCAGATCAGCCTCTCAGGGTCACTGAACTAACAGGATCTCTACCTTGGAGGACAGGCAGATTATTGCGGTTTGCCTCACACTCAGAGGCAAACTCCTTTACGTCATACTCAGCCCCTTTGGTGAGAGGCAAATATTGCATCAGTAGAACCAGAGCAGGTGAAAAAGGAAAGGAAAACACTCTGGAGGCTCAACACCAAAGCTGAGCCTCCAAATATCCAAAGAGAAATCAAACGCTAATGAGTTTGAAAAGCTTCAGCTGCTTTTAGCTCCTGGTGGGGTCCTCCAGGGGCATCTCTTCACAGAACTCAGCTTTCACACATAGCCCTAAAATCTAAGGGAAATTAACTTTCACAGCCCAGTATGGGCTGCCTGGTCAGAAATCCCATCCAGATAACCTGCAACAACAGGAAGGAGAAATCTTTGCCCACATCATACCAGCTGTCAGCTGAGGGATCAAAAGATGCAGGCAGCCAAGGAAAGGAGCAGAGGTGATGCAACTTTGGGTACAACATTACAGAGATACAAAGCTGCAGCAGTTGTTCATTGTATCCCTGTTGTTCTCATGACCTGCTGCAAAGAGCAGTTCCATTCCTCTGGCAGACAGCACAATGTGGCCCACACACTGTTCATGGCAGTACCATTTACCATGCTCACATGTAGAGTTGAAGCATTCTCTGGCCAAATACTTACCACAAAAATCTCTGCCCCTTCAGGTCCCTCTAGCAGATTTTTTTTTTTATGCTGTGCCCAACAGATACCAGTGCACTTTCTGCCACGTGGTCATGGCCTTCACATTTCTGCCATGGACCTTCATGTAGGTTGCTTTTATTCATCTCAGTTTCTAGCAGCATACAAAAAGGTGTCCCAACTTCTGATCATGCAGAAGGCCATCTCTAGAGATGTCTAGGGAAATTTCTGCACCCGTACATACTCTCATCCCCTGCCTACATACTGTCACAAGAGCCCAGCTCTTCTGGCTCCTCCTTTTGGCCTGGGACTCTTAAAATATAATATTTCCACAACAAAATGACCAACACTATGAGAGAGCAATTTTGCAATGCAATATCCTTGTGCCCAGATGGCACAGTCCTAAGACTGTGCTGAAGTAAAAGAGCCCTCATGATACAAGAGGGTGAGATGTTTTCAAGGCTGTTGGGACTTGGGACACTACTGGAAGAATAGGTTGGGTAGAGGCAACGAGTCTTGGTGCCATCACAGCTTTTCTGACTGCATGTGCCTGGCTTTTCTCTTCTGTGGTGACTGGGCAGAGGAACACCTGAGAGACTGGCCATGCACATGGTTTCTTTAGGCACATAGGTTCCTCTAAACACCTCTTACATTTGGGTCTAGCTTTGACTGATCTGGTTTGATTGAGGGAAAAAAAAAAAAGGAGAAGAAGGCACTGGTGTTCCCCAGGGATCAGTACTGGGTCCGGTTTTGTTCAGTATATTTATCAGCAACCTGGCTGAGGGTATTGAGTGTGCCCTCAGCAAGTTTGCTGATGATACAAAAGTAGGGGGGGATGACTGACACCCCTCAGGCTGTGCTGTCATCCAACCAGATCTGGACAGGCTGAGTGATGAAGGCAAACCACATAAAGTTCAATCAGGACAAGTGTAGGGTCCTGCTCTGGGGAGGAGTAACAACAACAGGCACCAGTACAGGTTGGGGCTGCCCTGCTGGAAAGCAGCTCTGTGGAGAAAGACCTTGGAGTGCTGGTGGACAGCAAGTTCTGCATGGGCCAGAAATGTGCCCGTGTGGCAAAGAGAGCAAATGGCATCCTGGGGTGCACCAGGAAAAGTGTGGCCAGCAGGGCTTGGTAGGTTCTTCTTCCCCTCTACTTTGTCCTAGTGAGACTATACCTGGAATACTATATCCAGTTTTGGGCTCCCCAGTTCAAGAGAGACAGGGACCTGCTGGAGGGAGTCCAGTGGAGAGCCACAAGGATGATTGAGACTGAGATCTCTGGGGCTGTTTAATCTGGAGAAGAGAAGGCTGAGAGGAGACCTGATCAATGTATACAAATATCAGAAGGGTGGGTGTCAAGTGGCTGGGGCCAATCTCTTTTCAGTGGTGAGCAGCAATAAGACAAGGAGCAACAGGTACAAACTGGAACACAGAAGGTTTCACCTCAACACGAGGAGAAATTTCTTTACAGTAAGGGTGACAGAGCCATGGAACAGGCTGTCCAGAGAGGCTGTGGAGTCTCCTTCTCTAGAGACTTTCAAAACCCACCTGGATGCATTCATGTGAAGACTACCCTAGGTGATCCTGCTTTGGCAGGGAGGTTGGACTTGATGACCTCTGGAGCTCTCTTCCAACCTCTAAAGTTCTGTGACTCTGTGAAAACAGGAGTGAAGAAGAGGAAACTTGACAAAAGAAAGGACTTTGTGCAAGACATTTGTGGGTTAGTCTTAGCAGCAGTGGTGGGACTGTGGGCTCTAGATGAACGGTTGGACCTTAGGTCTCCTCCAACCTTGACATCCATACTGTGTCACCTCCTCAGCCCCTAAATCCAAGTAACTGACAATCTACTCTCATATTTTCTCTGGAGAGAGACCTAGTTGGTGCAGCCAGGATCTCAGGAGCAATCCCATGTGATGTGGACTATCAGAGGAGCAGAGTTAAGAGTGGAAGGGCGTTACATGAACTGGCAGCATAAACATACTCTTCACCTGAAATCAAGAAATCTCGCTGATGATGTGCGCTACTTCAGTGGACCTGCATCCCTACTGCAGGAGTTAATTTGAAAACGCAGAAGATAATTGTTGATATGGTAACTGATAAAAACACCAATTAGCAATTCTCAACATGTCCAAATCCATGTATTAACAAAACAAACCTAATCCCAGCAGGTTATCAGTCTTTGTAGGAGATTCTGCAGCTCCATCAGATAATTCTTAGGGTTACAGAAACTATCAATATTTGAAAACCACTGGCTAAATACAATTTGAGATGGCAAGCACTTTGAAGCTCTTCTCTGCACTACGGCTAAATACAACAAATTAAACAACTTTAAAATGTACCCCTCCGCAGGTAAAAAACTTTTGAGCTGTTGGTGTAAACAGCAAAATTCCTCTTTGCCTTCAGGAGACAAAATCAGAGCCTCACAGTTCCTGGCATCCTCCAGAATGTTTGGGCAGCCTGCATTTTGTACACAGGAACATCTCTAAGAGGGTTGTGGTGGTTTAGCAGTTATCTGCTCCCACACACACTTTGAAATAACCCAGGCTAGGACTCAGTCAGCTGGAAGTAAAGGAATGAAGCTCTATATTTACAGCTATGCACAATACACAAGCAGATATTTACAATGTATAACAGACATTTACAGATAGGTACAGTAAAAAGGCAACCACAGCCCTCCCAGAGATCAAAATCCCTAAGAGGGGTTTCTAACCACCCCTAGCACCTTCCCCCTTTCCCCAGTCTTATCTCACCACCTGTTTCATGCAGCAGATAGGCAGAGGTAGATCGGCCAGGGAGGTTAGCAGCAGGAAAGAAGTTAGTGGAATTATTCTGATTCAGCTACAAAAGGCAGGGAGAAAGGAGCCATGCAAGAGCAGACACAGCCCAAAGCAGTCTGAAGCAATCTGACTTATCTATATTTGGGTTACAACTCTTAAAACATTTTTTTTTCTTTCTCAGTAAAGCTGTGAGTGAAGCAGCACCATCAGTGCTTTCCTCTCTCAGCCTACAGTCTAATTTCTCATTCAAATCCTCCAATTAGTTCAAACCAGCACAAGGGTGCATATGCAGGGGGTATGTGTAGACATTGGAAGGTTGTGGTACTTACACTACTTCAGGAATTTTTCCTAATGTCTTCCATGGGATTCTTGGTTTGGTTTGTAATTTATTGTATTTAGCTACCAGACCTAAAAGCCTCTGCGACTTTGCTGCTACAAATATCAAATTATGGCACACTTTAAATTCTTTCCCATTTTGATAGTTCAGTATACCAGAGACTTTATCTTTGTGGGTGACATGGACAAAAGCATTGAGTGCAGCCTCACCAAGTTTGCTGATGACACCAAGCTGTGTGGTGCAGCAGACAGGCTGGAGAGCAGGGAGGGCATCCAGAGGGACCTGGATAGGCTGGAAAGGTGGGCACAAGCCAACCTCAGGAGGTTCAACGAGGAAAAGTGCAAGGTCCTGCCGCTGGGTCGAGGCAATCTCAAGCACAAATACAGGTTGAGCAATGACTGGCTGGAGAGCAGCCCTGCAGAGAGGGACTTGGGGGTGTGGTGGATAAGAAGCTCAACATGAGGCAGCAGTGTGCACTTGCAGCCCAGAAAGCCAACCAGAGCCTGGGCTGCATCAGGAAAAGTGTGGCCAGCAGGTCGAGGGAGGTGATTCTCCCCCTCTACTCTGCCCTGCTGAGACCCCACCTGGAGTACTGCATCCAGTTCTGGAGCCCCTGTTACAAGAGAGATGTGGACATGCTGGAACGTATCCAGAGAAGGGCCACGAGGATGCTCAGAGGGCTGCAGACCTCTCCTGTGAAGATGGACTGAGGGAGTTGGGGCTGTTCAGTCTGGAGGAGACTGCCAGATGACCTTCTTGTGGCCTTCCAGTATCTGAAAGGGGCCTACAGAAAAGCTGGGGAGGGACTTTTTAGGCTATCAGGTAGTGACAGGACTAGGGGGAATGGAGCAAAGCTGGAGGTGGAGAGATTCAGACTGGGCATGAGAACGAAGTTCTTCATCAGGAGAGTGGTGAGAGCTTGAAATGGGTTGCCCAGGGAGGTGGTTGGGGCCACATCCCTGGAGGTGTTTGCAGCCAGGCTGGATGAGGCTGTGGGCAGCCTGATCTAGGGTAGGGTAGGGTGTCCCTGCCTATGGCAGGGGGGTTGGAACTAGATGATCCTTGTGGTCCCTTCCAACCTTGACTGATTCTATGATTCTATGACTCTGTTGATGACTGCTTCATTACTAAGAACAGCAAACTCCAGCATCACAGAATGAACAAGCCAGCACTGTTCATTGTATCAAGACTCTCATTTGGGCAGAAAAGTCCCACAGACCTTGCCTAAGGAATATAATTCCATGCAATCAAATCAATTCTGTTAACGACCACAGCATTTGGTTTTTGCATTTGAACACAGCAAATGCTGTTGCCATGCTGCTAGCTGAAGTGCAGCCACTTCTGCAGAAGGAATCACAGAATCACAGAGCCACAGAATGTCGGAGGAAGGAAGGGACCTCGAAAGCTCATCCAGTCCAACCTACCTGCCAGAGCAGGATCACCTACACCAGATCACATGGGAACACATGGGCAGGTTTTGAATATCTCCGGAGAGGGAGACTCCACAACCACCCTGGGCAGCCTGTTCCAGTATTCTATCACCCTCACTCCTCCTGGCTCTGTCCTCCTGGCACTTATCCTGCACGTGTTTATAAACATTGATGAGGTCACCACTAAACATTGATGAGGTCCTCTTCTCCAAGCTGCAGAGCCCCAGCTCCCTCAGTCTCTACTTGTAAGAGAGATGCTCCATTCCCTTCATCATCTTTGTGGCTCTGCACTGGACTCTCTCAAGCAGTTCTATGTCCCTCTTGAACTGGAAGGCCCAGAACTGGATACAACACACCAGATACAGCCTAACCAGGACAGAGGAGAAGGGTAGGAGGACCTCTCTCAATCTACCAACCACACCCATTCTAATACACCCCAGGTGAACAGGTTTTTTTTTTGTTGTTGTTTCTTTCAAAAGAAGGAAAAATGCAAAAGGGAGTGGCATAACTACGATCACTTACTGTTTTGTTCCACCTAAAATGAAAATGCTGCCTGCAGGCAGAAGTAAGTGACAGTCCCCGTTCTGCAACCCCAAAGTTCTGTCTTAATGGTACACAATGAGTTAAAATAATATGGAGAAAATACCCTATTATTCAAGTTCATAATACATTTCTGCAGGCAATGTTCAGTAGCTCAGTTCAACCACTGGCCCCACTGGAGAGTTTTAGTGCACCGAAGATTAAGATTAAACTCACAAATAGCAAAGCCAAATTTTCTAGTTTTTCCAAGGGGCAGGAGGAGGATTATACATCCCTCTTATACGTACCAAATAAGTTTCCATTATTCAAGAGTTGTTCCAGAGATCAGTCACAAAGACAAGTGTGATTTTCCTGCAGTAAGCTTGAACACTACCTTCATGACACAATGAGGTTTTGATAAACAGAAGCCTTTTAAGCAACATTATAGAAGTAACCATTTTTCCTTCACATGCTCTCAAAGGGGCACTGGCATTTCCAAAATGGCACATGTGAATTGCATACCAATCTAATGATCATCCAGCACATTGGAAATCTACTCCTAAATGGCTTCCATTGTAGAAAGGTTGTCAATTTACATGTCAGAGTAAGGAGGTCTGAATAGAGAGAAAGCCTGAATATCCTCACTTACACCAGTTTAATTCCACAGACTCCGTTGAAATTATTCCTGATTTGTGCCACTGGAAATGAAAAGAGTAACAGACATGAAGTATTGTAATGAATGACGATGCATTGGCGATCAAAATAGAGTAGTCTTCCATCAAAGAACAGTGTGCATTAGTAAGCTTATTTTGTTGTGCTAAATGGCTTAATTCTAGGAAGAAGAATAGTCACAAGCCAGAGAGATAAGATCAGTTCAAAAGTACACAAAATACCAACATACACAGACCAAAAAAAAAAAAAAGGTGGAAAAAACAGAGAATAAAGACTTAGTATTGTATTTTTCGCTCTCCATCCAGAGCTCTCAACACAATTTACCATCTTGAATTATGTCAACCTCGTCACGTTCCTTTAAAGGAAGCATTATTTCAGTTTGGAGATAATGAGGAGGCACGATGTAAAGATTAAGGACATCATTTTCAGAATCACATAAATTATTTGGGAGGCTCAGTTCCTAAAATATATTGAAAGAACCAGAACTTGAGAAGGGCATTGCATTCAAAAAAAAAATTCCAGTGAATTAATGGGAACAATGATCACCCCTGGTCTCGGAAAAATCTGGCTAACAATTCTCCTGTTGAGCACCTTCAACTGCTGTGGACACTTCTGGAAGGATTAATCATAGCCAAACAAGCTGCATCAGTACCAGGATAAGGGCCTGGATCTTTGATTCCTTCTTGCATATCACAAGAATATATCTTACATTATCATTCTTGTTCTGGTTCAGGTATTTAAACAGGACCATTTTCTAATTTGATGGGCAGTTTTTACATGGGTGCAAACAGTTTGGCCAGTAAATGATAAACCAGCTACACATCCTTTCAGCTGGCTACTGTTTCCTCCACTTTCTCTGTTACAGGTAAGTTCCTGATAAGCTCATGTTTAAGAGAAGCAAGTCCAGCAGGGCAAGGGAGGGGATTCTCCCCCTTTATTCTGCTCTCCTCAGACCCCACCTGCAGTACTCTGTGCAGTTCTGGAGCCCCCGCCATAAGAGGGATGTGGAACTGTTGGAGTGGGTCCAGAGGAGGGCCACAAAGATGATCAGAGGGCTGCAGCAGCTCTGCTATGAGGACAGGCTGAGAGAGTTGGGGCTTTTCAGCTTGGAGAAGAGAAGGCTTCAAAGACACCTTATAATAGCCTTCCAGTATCTGAAGGGGGCCTACAGGAGGGCTGGGGAGGGACTGTTCACAAAGTCTTGTAATGACAGAACAAGGGGTATTGGGTTTAAACTGGCAGAGGAGAGATTTAAACAGGATGTTAGGAGGAAGTTCTTCACAGTGAGGGTGGTGAGACACTGGAGCAGGCTGCCAAGGGAGGTTGTGACTGCTCCCTCCCTGGAGGTGTTCAAAGCCAGGTTGGATGAGGACTTGAGCGACCTGTTCTAGTGGGAGGTGTCCCTGCCTATGGCACAGGGAGGTTGGAACTGGCTGATCTTTGAGGTCCCTTCCAACTTAAACCATTCTATGATATCAACATGTACAACTTACTGTAACAAGCAAATGTTCCCACTCTGCCGAAACAGACAAAACCTCTGGACAAAACCTCTGTTCAGGCAGGGCCAGTAACAACCATGAAACTTGTTTGCCTCACACTGCATTCATTCACCCGTTAAACTCTGCTGCTTCTAACATCAAAGGGCTCTCAAGCAGCCTCCAGAAATACATCACTATGGGGTTAATGGACTCAGTTGCCAAGATTCGGCAGCCAAATAAAGATGGGTGTCAGATCTCTATATATAATCTCCTGTACATCCGGAGCTGGGAAATGGAATCTGTGCAAATGAAAGAGATAAAACTTAACCAAGTATGCCCTTAACGTTAAGAGCCTCAATCAAGACAATAATGCTTCCATTTCCTAACTACAGGTTTTGCTTTCCTTTAGCACCTGTTTATTAAACTCCTCGCTTCTCATATTCTGAAATGGAAACAAGCCAATTTCTGAAAGAGGTGGCAAAGAGGTTTTCATCACCGAGGGGCTCTAGGCGTGGATGAAGAGAAATACACTGATTACCTGGCTCGGGTTTTTTTGGTTTGGTTTTTTTTTTTTAATTTTGTATTTCTATGTGCTAAATATTAGAGCCTGGAACACTGCCCCTTCTCAAGATGTAAAGAAAAAAAATAAAAAAAAAAAAAAAGCAAACCTGCATCTTATAGACATACAGAAAAGCCCTAATCTTTGAGCCTTTCAAAATTATGCTGGACAACACACTAGAAAAGATTACAGTGAACAGGGATAATTTTTTTTTTTTTTTTTCCTGGCAGGGAGATGAACTAGGTAAATGAATCAGTCTTTTCTGTATCTAATTTCTAGGGTGGCAAGGCATGAATGTTCTGACCAAGCGATTTACATTGATTTACAAGTCTAATTCATAAATCTGTGGGTTCATACATCAGGATTTCAAATTAGTTTATATAATGTGTATAAATACATTTTATTTGTTAATGTATTGCAAATGAGGATATAAATCTGACCTGAACACAAGTTTAGCTAATTTTCTTAGTTTAAAATGACTATCACTCATGTGCAAATGGGTGGCAGAGTGCTATAGTGCAGGCTCTCCTCTGTTCTTTAGCACAGGGTTAAACTTGCAAACTAAATTGTAATTATTTAGTTGTCGTCGGAGATACTTAGAATCATAGAATAAAGCCAGGTTGGAAGAGACCTCCAAGATCATCCAGTCCAACCTAGCACCCAGCCCTAGCCAATCAACTAGACCACAGCACTAAGTGCCTCCTCTAGTCTTGAACATCTCCAGGGTTGGCAACTCCACCACCTCCCTGGGCAGCCCATTCCAATGCCAATCACTCTCTCTAGGAAGAACTTCTTCCTAATATCCAGCCTATACCTCCCCTGGCACCACTTCAGACTGTCTCCTTGTTATGTTGCTGGTTGCCTGGGAGAAGAGACTGAACCCCACTTGGCTACAATCTCCCTATAAGTAGTTGTAGGCAGCAATGAGGTCACTCCTGAGCCTTCTCTTCTCCAGCTTAAACACCCCCAGTTCCCTCAGCCTCTCCTCACAGGGCTGTGCTCCAGGCCCCTCAGCAGCTTTGTTGCCCTTCTCTGGACACATTCCAGCACCTCAAAATCTCTCTTGAATTGAGTGCCCCAGAACTGGACACAGGACTCAAGATGTGGCCTGACCAGTGCCACGCACAGGGGCAGGATAACCTCCCTTGTCCTGCTGGCCACACTATTCCTGATCCAGCCCAGGATGCCATTGGCTCTGCTGCCCACCTGGGCACACTGCTGGCTCATGTTCAGCTCCTATCTCCCAGCACCCCCAGGTCCCTCTCTGCCTGGCTGCTCTCAGCCACTCTGTCCCCAGCCTGTAGCACTGCCTGGGGTTGTTGTGGCCAAAGTGCAGAACCCTGAACTTAGCCTTGTTAACTCTCATCCCATTGGCTTCTGCCCACCCATGCAGCCTGTCAAGGTGTCTCTGCAGGACCCTTCTACCCTCCAACAGATCCACACCTGCTCCTAGCTTGGTGTCATTTGCAAACTTCCCCTTGACTGCTTTCTTACTCTGACATTCTGAGGGCCAGATCCTCAACTATACTGCAACTAGAGAACGCTTCAGCTTAGTTCATCATCTGCAATAAATTGTGCTAGTTTCCCACATCTGAGGAGCTGAGGTGGACCCTTTAAATCTATAACAGTTTTCCTACCGAATTCAAGACTTCAAGGATTTCATCCTTGCCCTTTCTACATATACACAGTTTTTTTGGAGGCTAAAGTGATATACAACAGCTCTGTACTGCATGCATGTAGCAGATCCTTATATGGGAAGAGCAGAAAGCTCCTCAGACAGTGTACATCCTGTTTCCTTGTGAATAGTTTCAGAAGGTTTATAAAACAAAATATAGGATGAATTATGTCAAAGATTCATATAAATTTTCACCACTTCTAAATATTTTGGACATATTTTAGACATAAACTCACATTTAAAATTTCTTTAAGCCTATCAAAATGGCCATTGCCTAGTTTTGTATCAGCTAGCACATAGAAAACTTCTTATTTAAAGAATCCTCCTTGCCTGTGATCATGCCTTTTAATGGAGGATTCAAATAAAACCCAAATGACAATGGACATTCAACAGGAAAGGACTGAAGCAATAAATGTCCAAAGAGCAGCTGGATCCTGTTTCAGCCCAAGGAACTTACTGCCTTTCCATTTTACACAAAACTATGGCTATAAAGGGGTGGTATCTTCTGGAAGTTATTCCATGTGGGATGCATCTCATACTCTGAGCAGAGCAATGCTTTATTTGAGCAGCAGATAGTAGATCCACAGGTTCAAGAGAAAGGCAGTTACGGGAATTAAAGACAGAAAAGTCACATGTAGGAACCACCTCCACTTAAATCCACAACATTTTTTTTTCTATCTGCTTCCATGGGAGCTGGAACAGGCCCATTGGAGAGAAACTTTTGTTCCTTTTAGCTTCTTTTAGCAAAGCAATCTCTAAAAGCCTACTCACCAACTATAAGCATGATGCAGTCATGAAGACTGAAATGCAGTTACGGGAATTAAAGACAGAAAAGTCACATGTAGGAATCACCTCCACTTAAATCCACAACATTTTTTTTCTATCTGCTTCCATGGGAGATGGAACAGGCCCATTAGAGAGAAACTTTTGTTCCTTTTAGTTTCTTTTAGCAAAGCAACCTCTAGAAGCGTACTCACCAACTATAAGCATGATGCAGTCATGAAGACTGAAAAGCAGTTTTGGAAATTAAAGACAGAAAAATTGCATGTAGGAACCACCTCCACTTAAATCCACAACATTTTTTTTTCTATCTGCTTCCATGGGAGCTGGAACAGGCCCATTGGAGAGAAACTTTTGTTCCTTTTAGTTTCTTTTAGCAAAGCAACCTCTAGAAGCGTACTCACCAACTATAAGCATGATGCAGTCATGAAGACTGAAAAGCAGTTTTGGAAATTAAAGACAGAAAAATTGCATGTAGGAACCACCTCCACTTAAATCCACAACATTTTTTTTTCTATCTGCTTCCATGGGAGATGGAACAGGCACCTTGGAGAGAAACTTTTGGTCCTTTTAGCTTCCTTTAGCAAAACAATCTCTAGAAGTGTACTCACTGACTTAGAAGAATGATGCAGTCACGAAGACTGTTCAGGAGTGGTACATACATTATTGTTTAGCAGGTGCTATGAAATGGAGGTTGTGTTTTAATGTACATTTCTTGCTGAATATCTCATATCTTTTACCTTTTTATTTAATAACAATTTTCTAATTGCAATCTGTTTTTCTCCCTTCCTCTTCTCCTTCTCATATTTTTCTAAGGGTGTAATGCAGTAAGAGTAAGGACTTGATCCTGTATGACCATGCACATGCAAGTCTTGTCCGAGATCAGAGAGGTGTTTAAGACCCATAAACATTTACACATGCTAGCACCTCTGTAGATTTAAACAACCTCCCTCTCTCCCTAAATTCAACACCTGGCAGAATCAAAGCAAGTCAGAGTGAAATGGACCCCACAAATTTTCACCTTTGCGCTTTTGCTTATATCTTATTACTTCTGCTAATTTGGCTGCAAAGAATAAAGTAAACTCTGCATTCCAGCATAATATAAATGACATAATTTAATGTGACTAAGAGATATACAGATGGCATTGCATTTCCTCTGCACTACGGAGAGGTCAGACAGAAATTGGCTATAACACAAACTAAGCTAATACAGAGCTACAAGCTGCCAGATCTTGGTCCCACTTACTAACAGCCTATACTATGTGAAGTAACTGGGCACACAGCAACTTTTTCTACCGTGCTTAAGCAAGGGACAACGTTGGAAAATGTCAGCAGTACACATCTTAACACAAATTGGATTATTTTTTTTTTTAATTTTGTGATTTTTGTTCAGAAGAAACAATCTGTCTGTGAAGTGTGCCTAGATCTACAGCCCATATATCAACTCCTTTAGGAAAACAACAAAAATAAATCTTGAAATGAAAAATCTGATATTTCTACTGCTCACTCTGATACACAAAACAAAGTTTGGTGCTAATTTGTGATTATGGTTTACTCAGTTTTCCTCTGCTTTGAAGCGTCCACAACATAACAATTAACAGTGTTCCAAAATTACCTAATTTCTAGTATACAATTCTCTCTTTACACCTGATTCTAAGGAGGGTGGGCTTCATAATTTCTTCATTTAAAAGGTCTGTACAAGTGTGGACTCCACCTACAAAGGATCCTGACTAGCATCTTTAACTTTAGAAATACTAAAAGAAGCTTTAAAGTTGTCCCATCCGTGTAGCCAAATTCTGTATCGTGACAAGCTATTGAGCAAGGCAAATCCAAGTAAAAGAAAGGGAGTCTGGCAATACAGATGACCAAACTGTTCTGTGGTGGACCAAACTGTCCCATTGTGGTGGACCAAAATCACCCCCAAAATAAAATCACCAGACTAGCTCAGAAGATTTGGAAGCAAAATAAAGTTATATTTACACATATTTACAACTCTGAAATAATACAAAAAGCCCTCAAATTGTTCCCCCATCCCTCTCTCCCCTCAGAGAGAAATCAGGCCCCACTGCTGCTAGCTACTTAGCCATGAACAAAAGTCCCAGCCGAGGTTAGCAAAGCCATGCATAGAAACCAGCCAGCAGCAGCCAGAGTGAAGAAAAGGAAGGGAAGAACAATTTGTGCAGTAAATCATGTATTAAACCAGAAAGATAAAGGAATGATACAGACCTATCTATTGTTTTTCTTTTGTACCCAATACCCTATTTTATTTACTTTTTATTATTTTTTTTTTTTCTGTTCAATGTCTTTGGAATTTCCCTTTTTCTTGTTTATAATTAAGACACTAAGCTAAAGTACTATTTTTAAACCACCACACCCATGATTCTTAGCACTACAATGTGCTGGGATGTACTTAGGAGACACTATGAAGTCCAGTAAAAAAGAAATATTTCCCTTAATGATATAATCAGCAGGGCAAGCCACATCATTCACTGCCAGGAAATGTGCAAAGACAATTTTGTCCCCTCAGGTGTGGGCAGCTAGATTATTCAATATTCATAAGCCAGCTGTCTAAATATAAACCAGACTGGTTACCCATCTTCTACTGATCAGTCATTAGTAACCACTTCCTGATCAGTAACATCCACATGCATAAAAACATACAAACATTGAAACCATCCTTTACAGACACTGAGCTCCAAGCACCCCTCTGAATCACAGAATTGCAGAGGCTGGAAGGGACCTCCAGAGATCATCGAGTCCAACCTCCTACCAAAGCAGGATCACCCAGGGTAGTTTGCATACGAATGCATCCAGGTGGGTTTTGAAAGTCTCCAGAGAAGGAGACTCCACAACATGTTCCAGGGCTCTGTCACCTTCACTGTAAAGAAGTTTCTCCTCATGTTGAGGTTTGTACCTATTGTTCCTTTTCTTATTGGGGCCAATCTCTTTTTTGGTGGTCAGCAGCATGACCCCCCAGATAGATACTTGTACACATGGACAAGATCCCCTCTCAGTCTTCTCAATACTAATCAGCCCCAGGGCTCTCATTCTCTCTCCATAGGGGAGATACTCAAGCCCCCCAGTCATCCTTGTGGCTCTCTGCTAGACTCTTTTCAGCAGGTCCCTGTCTCTCTTGAACTGGGGAACCCAAAACTGGATACTATTCCAGGTGTGGTCTCACTAGGGCAGAGTAAAAGGGGAGAAGAACCTCCCTAGACCTGCTGACCATACTTTTCATACTTTTACACCCCAGGATGCCTTTGGCTTTCTTGGCCACAAGGGTGCTGGCCCAGCAATGAAAATGTGACGGAAAAGGCAGCTGGGTTTGTGACAACGAATGAGTCTCAGTCCACATGAGATTAATTTTTGGTGCCAATTTGGAAATAAATTTTCTCTTTAATGCGCCTATATTTCAGCAGAAGACTTTCAAGAAAGCACATGTCCAGCTCCAGCAGCTCAGCTGAGACATGGTAATGCCACTGTGATGCCATCACATGCAGTTGTGTTCTCCATTACTGTTCAGTCACCTGAACCTTCTGGAGCCATGGAGCAACAATCTGAACATTGTTGCCAGCGACTGAATTTTTTTTTGCACAAATCTCAGAACACCTTCTACGGTTTTTAATTTTCAGGTTCCCAGATTAAAATATTATTAGAGAATACAAACTTTTTTATTGTTTTGGTGTGGGTATTTTTAGGAAAATTGTATTTCTAGGTCAAGTTGCCTTATAGAAAATCTTACAAATTTGCATAAAACAGAACACAGTAAAGAGCACACAGATTAATAACTTTAAAGGTGATAAAATGATTTCCTGAGGCCTGACTCATGCTTTTACAGCCTCTGGAGCTGTCAAAATGAAGACTGAGTGTAAGAAGGTGTCACAACACCGAATGAGTGTGCAATAAAATGATAGATGACAAAGCTGATAAACACAAACTAAAAGACAAAGGTTTTTTTTTTTTAAAAAAAAGCTAATTATTACAGTACAATGACAGGTTCTAAAACTAGCTATTACCCTTAGTAAAAGAGATCTTGAAGTTGCTGTGTTTGCTCAGTAATGACAGTTTAGTGATCAGGGCTGGGTCAAAACCATGAACTGAATGTTCAGGAACGACTGAGGAAGGAATACAGATTAAGAGGGAAAACAACATCAGCTAGACTCAGTGCAGCCGCAGCTTGCTTACTGCCTGCAATTCTGTTTCCTTCTGTCTCATGCAGTAGAGTCAGATAAGACACAAGGGAGGACAGTCATCACCCCTGAATTCATGAAACAGCTAATTCAGGAGATTGAGTGCGGTTGAGTAAATATTGGATGGAATTAAAATGTTATCTGGAAAAGTTACACGGATCCGCAGTGACATTTGCAACTTCTTACAAACAAGTTTGCAAACACTGACAAACACGTACCACAACTACAAACTTTTTTTCCAGACGGTGTCAGATTCTTCCCTAGCATTTATCCAAAACACATTCTAGAGATCTGTACAATTTACTCACGCCAGGAGTACTTTCCGTGCTCCTTTTAAAGCAGAGAAGCCTGATTTGCACGACCTATCATAGCTTACGTAGTGTTTCAGCTCTGAGTAGCAGTTAGACGTAAAAATATATTTCCCAAGTCATTCAGGCAAGACGTGTGGGCAGTGTTATACTCCTGAAGAGTGGGTGGCAGATGAAATTCACAAGCAGAACATATGCTGCTATCTCTGACTGCAATGCCCACTGCTTGCTTCAGCAAGCCAGACCCAAGTCCCTTCTGCACCTGGACTACCAAAATTCACGGAGGCATTCAGGAATGCACATCAATGATACTGCTGTAATAAGGCAGCACCTGTCAGCCTTGTAGACACCAACACTTACACATCTATTATTAATCTGAGAGGGATAGATTTTATCTATTCCCTTTCCCTAATCCTATGCACTGCCCAAACTCTCAAATCAGTACATACCAAGTACAAAATGCGGGTTTTAGTTCTCTTTTCCCCCCCCCTCCTCAACCTGATTGGTCATTTAATAGAAGATGTCGAGCCTCTGCTTCTTCCAAGGCTTCATCCAGCTGCTGCGATCCCTCGGTGCAGCAGTTTCATCTTAAAGCAGAAGCTACTCAAGCTAAATGCCAGTCTTCAGTGTTTCAAATTTAGTATCTTTTTGAGATGTGTGCTCTCAGAGTGCATTAGCTGGCTGCACTGCTTGATTAGCAATGCTCTTTCTGAGCAGTATATTTACTCCCAGGAGCACTTTATCATTTATCATACTTACATTCGTTTCACTTTTATCCCATTTGTGGCAGCTTTCACATAAAATATATTTTTTTTTTTAAGAAAAAGAAAAAGAAAACAAGATCAATACTCATTTAGTACACCTTTAATACCTCCTTTAATGCACAAACACACATGCACTTCAGATACGTTTGGTAGGCTCCCGGTGTTTGGCTTTCTAATTTTCTTCATCAGAGTTATGTGAATGCAAACACTAGGCAGAGCTGTAAGAAAATATTACTATATAGTAATATATAGAAAAGCTATATAGCAATATAGAGAAAAAACTATATAGAAATCTGCATATGACTAGAGAGCCAAGATGAACAATGGAAATCCAGGCCAATCATCTGGTTGAACACAGTGTTCCATTTCAAAAAGTATCTCTGAGCATCCTGCTCTTGAAGCATAACTTGACTTTGGGTCACAGTTAATTCTGACGTCTCTGTTGCAGATTGCCTACATACAGTTGGGTCAGATCTCTGGAATGTAATCTAATGCAGACAGGCATTTTCTTTCAATATTTTGTCTTTCAGGAACAATTGCCACCATCTGTTTTCATAAGAAAGTTCTTTAGCAGGCCCTCCATAGGTGGTATGGCTCTCAAGGGTGCAGCTGCAAGCGAGAGGAGCTAAATTTGTTCTATGTTACCAAGCGCAGGAATCACAAAGCTACTTAAGCATCACAAAAGACAGCTGAGGAGAGGTACCTCTTCATATAAATTAGTATTTTAAAGGGTAGGTTAGAAAAGGTAATAATATTAATTTATCAGAAACTCTAACAAAAAGAAAACAATTTCATTATCTAGAGGAATATTCTGTTTCGCTCTCCTGAGTGTCTAATTTTAATTCAGAAACTTCCCATCAAGCAAGTTCTTAAGCTTACTCAGATTTTCAAATCTGAGCATTTTGGAGGGTCTTCTTTTCTTGTGTTCTGGGCTGACAGGTTGTTGGGCTAATACAATAATGAACTGTACCTCTTTTACAGCTATATAATTAGATGCATCACTAAGTAATGTGTCAGACACTTGACTTACTTCAATTACCTTCAACACAAACTGTCTTACTATCCAAAATAATGTTGTGGGAAAGTATTTTTCACCTAAAAAAACCACCCCAAACAAACAAAAATCCCAAACAAAACAAAACAACAACAACAACAAAAAAATCAAACAGAGCAAGAGAGCTGGCTACAAAATAGCAATTTTAGGGATGTGGGGGTTTAAGATCTGTGAAAGGAAAAGAGCTAAAGCCAAACTGACTGAGAAAGATTTGTCACAGAAGGGCAGCCCTGTACTTAGGGGAGCGAACAGGGCCCATAAAACAGCAGTTCTGTGGTTCTAACGATCACTACAATGTTCCAGCAACCATCACCAAAGCAGTGCTTCAGAGAGAACTTGACTAAATCATTTACTCTTTTCTGGTCACTTCCATCTGTTTCCAAAATTTGCTAAGGAATTTCATCAGAAAATTAGTTGGGAGAAGGAAACCAGGTTAGGAGAAGAATCAGAAAGTTTCATCTTCAAAGGACTGCTGTTATGCAAATGGACAGCAAATAGGATATTAGGGCCAGTGTCATGAGCCTCTAAAATTCTGTTCCATATCATCACAGAGCAGAAATCATTCCAATTCCGTGCAAACCCCATCACAGTGCGTACACCACTTCTACTCATTCAAGTCAGTGGAAAATCATAACTAATATCTCTACTAAGATGTGATCTGCAACATGGAAGAAATTGTATTTCCATTCTACTTCATCATCCTCTTCCTCCTCCTTTTTAGAAGTTGTCATATCCCCTCTCATCAATTGCTCTCCAAAGTTTGCTTGGCTTCTTTGTTTGCCATCCTAAGCTTTCTTCCAGCCCTGAGATCTACCTTATGTATGATACATTACAGTGAGTAAAAGATAGGAGGAAATTCCATAAAAGCCCACAACTAATGCTACTAATTTCACTTTTTAGAAGACACAGCCCCTGTGGTTTCTTAATTTGTGAGATTACTGTTGAGGAAGAGGGATGGGGAAGCCTGAGTGGCCACTGAGTGAACTAGGTGGTGCAGCACTGGGCAGTCATCCTCATGGTACCTTTCAAATACTTGCTGAACAGAGAGGACCAAAATGTGGGTATTGAGCCATACAGAGAAGTTACTAAAAAATGAAACAACCTGTGACAATATAGAATAGAATAGAATAGAATAGAATAGAATAGAATAGAATAGAATAGAATAGAATAGAATAGAATAGAATAGAATAGAATAGAATAGAATAGAACCAGGTTGGAAGAGACCTCCAAGATCATCCAGTCCAACCTAGCACCCAGCCCTAGCCAATGGCACTAAGTGCTCCATCCAGGCTTTTCTTGAACCCCTCCAGGGGCGGTGACTCCACCCCCTCCCTGGGCAGCCTATTCCAATGCCAATCACTCTCTCTGGGAAGAGCTTCCTAACATCCAGCCTGTACCTCCCCCGGCATAATTTGAGACTCTGTCCCCTTGTTCTGTTGCTGGTTGCCTGGGAGAAGAGACCAACCCCACCTGGCTACAACCTCCCTTTAGTAGTTGTAGACTACCTAAATTTGCACCAGAGGAAAGATTTTTGCTTTTTAAAATCAGACTGACTTTCAAGTTCTGATTTTATTTACCTACTAATGACCTAACAGCCCATAAATTATTAATAATGTGTCCAATAAATTATTAGGTTATCCACATGCACACTATTGTCATGCCACATAAAACACAGTACTTAATATTTCCATGTATAAACCAGACACTACATGACAGTATAGTAGAATATAATGCAACAAGGTCACAAAAATAGTTAGAAAATTTTACCTGGCAGGAAAAATATAGGGGGAGGGTGGGGGGTGGAACTGGATATTTCTGCTCCCAGAAAAAATTATCTTGATAAAATTTAAGTGACTGCAGTAAAAAGTGATTGACTTAAAGTTTTTTAAAAATATTATTGCTTCTATTTTTCTACACAGGTAGAAAAAGCCACTCTGATCTCAAATTACTTAAATTTCTTCAATTCTCAGACATCAAATACAGTTCAAGTATTTACATGGCAATGATTTTCTCAACAAAATGAGACAAGGACTGTGAGTCATACTAAAATTAAAATGAATCTTCTATGCAAAATTCAATATACCTGGGCCTGACCACTCTGTATTTGTAAGAACAGTGCTCTGGATTATTTAAATCCAGAATTTTGTTCTGTCCATTATGATAAAAGAATTAATAAACTCCTTGCTTCAGATTTATAACATCTTCACAATAAAACACAAGTAAGAGACTGAGGCACCAAGGGTAACTGAGATCAACAGGAATTGAACACTGAAACACACCTGAAAATATGGGCCAGGGAGATGCACGTAGGAGTTCATATGAATTTCAAAAACCACTCAAGTATCTTAACTCACATTGCAGTGTCTAAATTTGAGCGTTCAGATATGTGACCTTAACTGGCTGATGGCAGCAGAAAAGGTAGAAGAGCAGAGAACCAAACTCAAACTTCAAAAAGCCTATGAACTAAAAAACTAAAACCTGGACCTAACTTTTCTCCCTAAACTCAAAAATTTGGCTTTTGCCTGGTCTGCCTCCAATGCCTACTAACGGCTGAAACAACTTTGTTAGCTTAGTTAAATTTGACCGTGGTTCAATTTCAAATGATGGCAAGTTGTGGGAAATTTCAGTTCTGATTCTGAAAGGAAAGAGAAGATGAAGCTTGGTAAGCTGACAGTTGCTGGCCAAAATGAATCTCATTCACACACATGAATGCAGTCCTTGGACAACAGATATTGTTGAAACCTCTGAGGAAGATACTGGGAAATTGATTTGAATGCCATAATAAGTGTATCTGCCCAGTTCCCTCAGCAGTTAAAAACAGAGTTAGAAGAAAGAGTAATCAAGACACTTTAGTAGTAATACAAGGCAATGGCTCATGTTCAGTTTTTGTGCTCGTCAGTTAACAAGCTGGAAACATCAAGACTAAACTGGGACAAACTATGGCTTCTGAATATAAAATAAATCCTCCATTTAAACATCCTTTCTCTTTTTCCTCAGATATACACCTCACCCGAAATAATTTTCTCAATAATTCTGACAAATCTTGATCTCTAGATTAGTCACAGCGAATATGTAACGCACATAACATAGGACACAAAGTCCAGGCTTTTGATGAAACATTTTGCATCACCTGCTTTACAATTTGCTGTACAAGAATATTTTTTTTTTTTTAATTATTATTATTTACTTGTGTTTTGTTGCTTTCTTGGAATTTCTGGTCGGCAAATGAACAGTCATGGGAACATTTATTGAATGCTACCGCAGACAAGGTGAAGTTTAAAACATCTAATTAGAAAGTTGGAGAAGGACAATTAAAGTACTCCAAATTCCCAGGATCAGAATGCATAAATCAGACTGTTCACTCTCCTCCCTCCCCTCAATACTCAGAAGGTCTTTTAGGGCCACTCAGAATGGAAAAGCAATCAAAATGAGTCAGATAGAACACACTGTTTTGCAGTCATATTCAGATGTCAAAACTTAATGGCACAAAACCCGAGCATTACTGCTGCATTTAAGGCAGCGTTTGATGATTTTACACTCGATAACAGTGCAGTCAGAGCCTTTTCTACATTCTCCTGACTCTGTGTATAGTCTGTGTATGGTCATAGTTCTCTATTAAGCTCATATGGGCCTAATAGACTCAGTAAGAATTTTTGCAGGTTGAACTATTCGGATGAGGTCATTTGCTCAAGATGTTTCAAGTTCTAGCAAGAAGTGATGATCTTATGAGACGATTCTATTATAGAGGTCAAAACTCTCTTAAGAGGGACAATGGGAAAGACTTCTCTTTCTCTGTCCCTAAAATACCATGGGGAAAAAGAAAAAAAAAAAAGGGGGAAAAAAAAAAAAAACAAACACCCAAGTATAAAATAATGTGAGGAAAGCCAAAGCAGGGAAAAGATAAGCAGAAGAACTTATCCTGCCTGTCATTTCTGCCTCTTCCTTGCTTGCTGTCTAACACTGCTGTAATTCCTCAATGGAAAGGCTTCACGTTCCTTTATCAATTGCTTTGGAATTCCAGTGGCATATAAACAAAACACGCAAGAAGTCTGTAGAGGAGGGAGCATATGGACCAGGGTGGGTTGCAGCTCCTGGGAAGAAGGTTGCACAGGTACATGGTGGTTTTTCAGAGAGCGACACAAAGCTCATTTTGATTTTGTGGACGGATTTAAAACCGAATACAGTCGGTTCTCAGATCTGTGGCTTGCAACACTCTACAAAGGGAAAGAAGAAAACTTTTCTTGTTCAGGTTAATAAATCAATCAATTTGTGCATTACATAAATGCATGGAAAAAAGAGGTGGTAGGCATTTTATTTTCTTCTGAATGATCAAAGTGTAGGCCAGTGTTATGGCTGGAGGCCAAACCAGACTGAAGATGGTTTGCTCCATTATGCCTACTGCTATGTTCTCTTATCTTGGAATGACAGCAATTACTCTATGTATTTTTTAACTGTATTCTTCCATTATAGCAATAAATGGTTATTTAAATGTCATCAGTTTCAAATTACTCCACTGGAAAACACAGCAGGGAGAAGTATCAAAGACAAAGAACTTTTAAATAAATCTCATCTCCCCACCTGCCATATGAAGCAATTTCTGTGCCAGGTGGCAGATGTTTATGATGGTGCTTAAAACAAGTAAAAATTAAATGGATGTCAATTTTTTTTTTTTCAGTGTAAAGGGGTCTCAATTAAAGGGATTTTTTTTTTTGTTGTTAGAGATCCTATCAGAAATGACCTGAAAACCCAAAGCTCTTTACCATAAAGGAGATGATAGAGAGATCAGAATCTCAAGCATTAATAGAGACTCTCCCTTCCACAATGTAACTTGATATATGATATCTTATAATCGGGCTATCATGACAGACAATTCTTCATCCCTTCAATATAACACTTAGACAGTGCATGAGGAATTTTCATGGTGCATGACATTTTATATAGGATATAGATCAGACATGTTTTTCTCAGATCTTCTGCAAGAAATACAAAAGCAATAGGACACTACATTCAAAAGTCCCTTTTGAAAACTGAGTGTGTACCTGGTTATCAATTTTACAAGTGACCTTACAGTTTATGAGATACTTGTCCTCTTCCAATTAATATAATTTCTTATCTGGAGGACTGTCATTTTCAAACAAGACCGTTTTCAACTGCCCATCACTCTTGCTGATGTTTCATCCAGAAGGATCAACTGGGCCTTTTTTTAGGGTGCATCATCAACTGTAAACATATTGCTATACTTGAAAGTGACCATTCACATTAAGCCTTTTTTGTGAATAAATGCCATATTTTACATTAATCTGTGTCTGCTCTATGTCAGAAGCTGGTACAGAAATTATCTGTTAAGTGGCATGCATTTTTGTTCCACGTGACTTCCCCAGGATAACAATACTGCCTCAGCTGAACAAATTACAAACAATTAATTTGTTCTTCTTTTATTTGTCCGCTGCATGAGTTTCAAAAAAGTGTATGGGGGCCTGTGAATGGTTTAGGTTGGAAGGGACCTCAAAGATCATCCAGTTCCAACCCCCTGCCATAGGCAGGGGCACCTCTTGGCTGCAGAAATGCAACTCAGATGGCCATATACTTGTCCTTGAGAGTTAAGACCTCAAGACATGGAAAGCACTGTTCCTTTGAGGCTCATTTTAAATTGTAGTATTTCAATCATACACTTAAATCCTTCAGTGCACAAAAAATGGGGAAAAAAAATTAATCTATTTTCATATGTCCGTAAAATTAGGAGTATTCTACTCAGGAAACTACTTCTTTCATAGAAGCATAGAATGGTTTAGGTTGGAAGGGATCTCAAAGATCATCCTGTTCCAAACCCCTGCCATAGGCAGGGACACCTCTCACTAGAACAGGTTGCTCAAGGTCTCATCAAGCCTGGCCCTGAATACCTCCAGCCAGGGAGCAGCCACAACCTCCCTGGGCAACCTGTGGCAGTGTCTCACCACCCTCACTGGAAAGAGCTTCCCTCTAACATCCCGTTTAAATCTCCCCTCTGCCAGTTTAAACCCATTCCCCCTCATCCTGTTATTATGAGACCCTGTAAATAGTGGGTTGAGATAAAGAGTTTAATAAGGACAGAAAAGAGAGGGGAAATAATAATAAGAGGATATACAAAACAAGTGATATAAACACAATTGTCCACCACCCGCTAGCCAATGCCTGGCCTATTTCCAAGCCACAGTGCTCCACAGCCAACACCCCCAAGATTATACACTGGCCATGATATCATATGGTATGGAATATCCCTTTGGCTCATTTGGGTCAGCTGTCCTTGCTGTGCCAGCTTACCAGCTTCTCGTGCAGTCTCAACTCTCACTGGCAGAGCAGTATGAGAAGCTGAGAAGTCCTTGACACAGTATAAACCCTACTTAACAACAACCAAAACATCAGAGTGTTACCAACATCATTCTCATCCCAAGCCCAAGATACAGCACTGTACCAGCTGCTGGGAAGAAAATTAACTTTATTCCAGTCAAAACCTGGACAGAAACTAAGTAAGGTAGCAGATATAGCAAAAGCAGAGATGAAGCAAAAAGAAACACATGAGAGATTTAGTCAAAGACATTTCTGTCTTTCCAGACTTGCCATACTTCATACAGTCCAGTTTGTGTATTACCCTTCCAAAATTTTGAGTCACTTTTGAGTTATTTTGGGCAATCTGGACAGTTTTATTATCCAACCCACTAACCCTTTCCATGCTGTATAATGTAGGAACAACACATCTCTGATTGCTCTTCTAATTTCTTCATCAATGCTACAGAGGTGCAAGAAACTCAGAGGAGGCAAGGAAGTCTGGGAGGCTGGCCACTAAATTTCACTTGGAAGTTGCAAACAGGGATTAATTATAAACCTACTATGTATGTGTGCTCTTGTTCGAGACACGACCTTTTGTCTGAAAAACCCCCACCCTAATAGTGACCATATGTCACCACAGAAAACTCTTTGGTGCCCAAGTTATTCGAGTGCATCACAGCAAACAAATTGCAATTCCAGTTACATACTTCTGCTCGTGATAAAGCAAATACCACCGGAATTAAAAGAAAAAAAAAAGACTCAAAACATATAAGATTATCAGTATGCAAGCTCGTTAGGTGTACACAAGCTCTACTTTTCCCTGTACAACTGAAATTCATTGATAAAACAATGAAGTGAACTAACACCCCTCCTAAATAAAGTTTCACCGGTAGTGCTGTATGTTAATGGAGCTATTTCATTGTTAATGTGACTGACTGCTTATTGATTCTCGCAGTAATCCAGCAAAGGCTTCAGAGTACAATTTAGTTTGGAAAGCTTCGGGTCCAACATCTATGCTCAATTACAATTTTCAGAAGGGTAGATCAATAAAATTTAAATTGCTTATGGTAATCACAACTTCAAATCATTGCGATCAGCATAAGCAATCTGCTGACCCCAGCCAAGCTCCTAAATTGAAACTTGTAATGAGTGGCCATTTAGTTTGGGTCCATTCATATTATTTTGGAGGCAGGTGATGAACAATTAAAGATCAGTCAGCACCTTCCCTACCCAGCATTCCCATCCGAATTCCCAAGGTACTAATATGTAGTAACCCTAGGGTATAGGCCTTTGCACTTCTTTAATGGGTATTCTGTATGAATAAGCAATTATATTTTCTATTAAACAATTTCGGTGTAATTGAATTAGCAGTTATAATATTGCTCGTGCAAGCAGAAGCTTTCCTAGGGAGAAATTAAGTGATATTGGGTAATTCAAATTAATTTATAAGACTGAAAAATGTAACCATTAAGCAGAATTGTTCNAGGGTTGCAAGTTTAAACAAAGATAGCCTGCAGATTACTTTCACGATAAGGAGTCACCTTAGAATTACATTTTAATAAATCATTGACAATAAATCTTCTGCATTACAGCACCAGGGTTTAGAGAAAGGGGGGGGGGGGGGAACAGGGAAGCAAAAAAGAAGA
>VWZI01008216.1:1967046-2008527 GCA_013396835.1 Psilopogon haemacephalus
GGGGGGGGGGGAAACAGGAAAGCAAATAAGAGAAAAAAAACAATCAATGAAAATCCCCTTCTGCCAATATGAGAACAGATTGACCAACGTGAACATAAAGTTTGCTACGCACAAAAGCAAAAGCTCCAAAGGCTTTATTTTCCAAAGCTGTAAAGCAAACAGCTATAAAAGTCTGCACACAGGTGTAGATTTAATTAGCGTATTAATTTATTAATAGTCACCTAAAGGCTTGTTACAAATGGTCTCCAGTCAGGGCAGAAGACACTGAATGTTTAAACAAGGTAGCGGACACTTGATTTGGCAATATTTTCATTAATAAAATGCCCAGCGCAGGATTGGAGTTTATGAAATGACCTATTAGTCACAGCACCTGAAAAAAACTGATGGGCACTTCTGCTGGAGCTCTACAAAATGTTACGTGGGTTTTAGCACAAACAGTGTTCAAAACTGGTTCGATCATCCAACCAGAGAGGAAAAATAATTCTCCTATTTTCACTTAGAATGAGAGGTCTGAGGGCCAGGAGCACCTAAGATAACATAAACTATCTCTTGCCATATTGCCCAACAGTGCAAAACACGCCTCAGTTATGCCAGGTTTTGCACAGCTATGTAGACAAAAAAAAAATCCAAAGGCTCAAATTTTGGTAGGAGTGGGCAGGAGAAATTTAAGCTGAGCTACCCCAGACAAAAGACTTCTGGATGTGTTATAGTTTTCTGGGACAAATCTAGTGAAAAATTCTTCTGATCACAAAGTCTAATAATGCCCTTGTGCTGGTTTGAACTAATTGGAGAATTCGAGAGAGAAATTAGACTATTGGCTGAGAGAGGTAAACACAGTGTGGCACTTCAACAGAGTTTCACTAAGAAAGAAAAAAAGAAAAAAGTAGTTTTTAAGTGTTGTACCCAAACCACAGATATCAGACGGTTTCTGACTGCTCTGGCTGCGGCTGCTTCTCTTTGCATGGTCTCCTTTTATCTTTGCCTTAGTAGCTAATTCCCAGTAATTCTACTAACTTCTTTCCTACTACTAACCCCCCTGGCTGATCTACTTCTGCTTATCTTCAGCATCAACAGGTGGTGAGATAAGACTGGGGAAGGGGGGAAAGGTGGTAGGGGGTGGTTGGTTACCCCTCTTGGAGATTTGGGTCTCTGGGAGGGCTGTGGTGTTTCTGTGTTACCTTTTCATTTCATATATCTGTAAATGTCTGTTATACCTTGTAAACATTTGCTTGTATATTGTGCATTGCTGTAAATATAAAGCTTCATTTATCAACTTTCAGTGTTTCTGAGTCCTAGCCAGGGTTTATAAAAGGTGGGGGGGCAGGGAACTGCTAAACAACCACAGCCCTTCACTAGCTTTCATAATCACAGTACCATGAAAGTAGAAGGCAAAAGCTAGAAGTGGTAGTAAATTCAGAGTTCTTGATTAAGCAGGATCCAAAATAAAAACCATGCCCCTGACTATGTGTCTGTGGGTTACTTACACTGGAGAGGCCTTCTCCCCTCTGCCTGGCCTATCATTTTATATGTAATGTAATGCTTTCTTAAGAGTATCAATCTACTTTAAAAGTATACTGATGTTTTATAGCCATTCCTGGCTTGCAATACAAATGATATAATTACTTGTTTCTCGCTGGAGGGGGTCCGGTTCTTTCAGTTCATTTTTTAAATGCAAATCTTATTAAGTATTTTATCCTAAAATGGCTACTTCGAAGAGCAAACTGTGGTCCCGGACAAAGACAGACAGCATACCTCCAAAAATAAATACCAAGAAAGGAATGAAACCTGAATTAAGGCAGCGTACCAAAAGCTGAATGGATTACTTGCTGAAATATGTTAACATGATGTAATGGGCGACTACTAAAAATCAGATGTACAGTAATACTCCATGAATCACTGCTAGCTAGCCCACAAAGAACAAAGACATAATAAAGAGCTCTGTTCACAAAAAATCTTCAATTTTATAATAGCTCCGAAATGTTCTGTTTCTATAGCATAACAAATTTCTCACCACCTACAGCTTCACATTTGTTACTGTGGACAGACTGAAAACTTTCTTAGAGTGGTTGAGCGTAGCATTAACTCATTCCTGTAAGTAACTGCTCACTCGTTTGAGCTAATGCCACCCTACTCTTGAGCCAGAGACTGCAACCACTCAGAAATTCCTGGCAGCAACTGCACTTGAAATTAGATTCTGCTGGCCCAAAAGCACAAATCCTCCCTATTCAACATAAAGCAGATTCGCCATGAGTTGTGCCCTATGAGACATGACAAATGACTGAACGGTTCTGATCCCATCCATTGGAGGTCAGTGGTACTTGTAAGCTAGCCAACTCATTACAGAACTGCAGAAAAGGGATTAATTAATGTTCTAGCTTACCTTCAATTATGGGACAATCCATATTCAAATTGTCTGCTGAATATGGTGACCACTACATGAGCATTATGGAAATTTCAAGGTAACGACAGCATTGCAGTTAGGGAAAAAAAAAAAATGCAGTTCAATGACATTGCCAATGGCTGAAGTACATCCTGCATCCCTCACGTATGTAATTTGGGTCAGGAAGATGTCCATCTCCTCTCCAGTTCCCCTGCTGGGAGAGGAAGCTTTATTCCTCTGCTGAAAGGAAGTGGGCCAGCACTGTCCTGTTCATCTCAGCACATGATCACAGGATGTTAGGGGTTGGAAGGGACCTCTGAGGATCTTCAGGTCCAACCCCCCTGCCTGAACAAGACCATACAATCTAATGCAGGTCTCACAGGAACACATCCAGACAGTGTTGGAAAGTCTCTAGAGGAGACTCCACAACCTCTCTGGGGAGCCTGTTCCAGTGCTCTGTGACCCTTACAGTAAGGAAGTTGTTCCCCAAGTCCAGCACAATGCAGTCCTGGAACTGTTGACAGAATAAAGTCCTCCCTCTCTCCTACATCACATAATGTGGGGAAAAGCACAGTGACAAGAGAGATGTCAGTAGGCAGTAGAAGATTCATATACAAACAGGCCTGTCCAAAATGGCTCTAAAAGACAGAATTTTCAGCCTATATAATTAGCTCATAAACTAATCTGTAATTATCTGGTTCTCATTGTCACCACACTAGCAAATTCCTAACCTGTGAAATTTCTTTGACTTTTAAAGTCCTTCAGAAATCACAGCTGTCTTTTTTTTTTTTTTCCCAACCAGTAATTAGTAGATTTAAATATTTGAAGGCAAGATATATAAGGAAGTCATAAATAATACGCATCCTTTCCCTAAGTAGATCTTTAAGACATTTGAAAGTATGAAAGCTTTGTGACACTTTACAGGTTTGTGAATTTCTTGGAAGAAAGCTGAAAAACTGGCAAATCCTTTATCCATTTATCCATAGAGTGAAAATGTAACATTTCTAGTTGAAAGAAAAAAAAAAAATCAGTTTTGAAAAACAGAAACTATCAATTCCCTATGTGAGCAGAGTGGAGAAACAAGTGGAATACTCATGGCTAGGTTCTGATCCAAGATGTTTTGCTGTATATCTGATTTTAAGTTATTTCAGATTTCCTGTGAAGAGGTGACCTATGGCACCTGTGAATTTGCATGCTCCTAACCAATGCAAAAGTCAAGAGAAGTGTTACTTCTCTTCAAACCCACTCACTGAAACATAAATGCTTTAGCACTACTTTGTATGTGTTCGTAGGACAAATTTCCTCCAAAATATAATTAGCAGGCTAGTTGAAAACAGTAACCTATTAAGAATGCAAGACCTGGAGTGAATGGTTTAGCCTTAAGATTCTTTTTTTTTTACAAAGCTTTTCATTTCAGCAGACACTTCTGGATAATACAGGAGGTGGTGAACAAAGAACTGATTGCCACAGAATGAGAAGGCTTCTGAACATACTTCAGCATCACAGGACTAAGTGGTACCTGCTAAATCCTCTGCATTATGCAGCCTAAATCCCATGGCATTGTCTTGCCGTTTACGATACTTAGTGTTCCACATAAAGACATCTTGGGGTCATCTTCATAATTAACAGAAATTTGAAAGGGAGGATCTTCTTCTTCTGCTCTTACTTACAGAAGATAACTTGAAAAGGCTGAAAAAAAACGGAGGAAAAAAATGTTCTGCGCTGCAGCCTTTTTTTTTTAATTTTACCTTTAAAGAAGTATGATATTGAAAATATCATGAATCTTCCGGTCATAGGAGGGGTTTTTTTGTGGCCAGAGGCTAGATTTCAGACTCAAGACACTGCATCTGATAGCCCATCCCCTTGTATCTTCTCTGTTAAAAACTACCCTATGGACAAATCATGATCCTGAGACTTAGTTAAAAGTAACCTCAAACCTTTCACCCTTTTTGTACTCACAAAGTCATCTAAGCCCAGCACATTAAGAGATACATCAAAGAGTCCCCACTGGTTTTTGTAGGTGCAACTTCTGAGTCTCTTCACTTCCTGCTTTACAGATAAGCCATGCAAAGACTTCATTCTGGCCTTTTGCCCTCAAAAGACTTTTTACTGAAATGTGTGTTGCAGTAGAAAGATAAATAGTCAGAGTTAGAGAAATCAATACAGCAAAATTCAATAAATAACAACAAACATCTACTGGACAAGGCCTAAACTTTTACCGTGAAAGAAGTTGTTTTACTGTGCTGCACTCGTACAACACAGACGCTTCTTTTGTACCTTTCCATTTGTAAAGAACGTATTTCTGATTTAAAGAACTTAAGCAAAATGTGAAGCATACATTCCATTGCCTCCCTCAGAAGCTCCTCCGATCACTGTCTAAGAGCCCTTTGGAACCAGAACCCGAAACTCAAATGATATTAAATTCCATCATACATATAAATTTAGATCTCAAATTCACTTTAAACTATGGATGCAAGCTACAAAATACAGATCCAGATCTCATTAGCCTCAAGGTCTGCAGCTATCTGAATCTGACATTTTGACTTGGAGCTGTTTCTACCAGGAGTCGGAAATTTCTTTCTCATTTTCCATTTAGTCATTCCCAGCATGTTTTGCTTACAATTTTTTTTCCCCACTCTGTCCCTGCACTAAGAAGCCATTGAACCATCTGTAGTATTCAGATAATAATTTTCTTAGCTATAACTACATAATTTCACTAATGAGGGCTGCTGGAGAGTCTGCTATCTTCCATTTCCAAAGACATTATTATAGCTTGATCTTTTGCATATGCAGGCATCACTCCACCTTATAGATGTGGTTAAATGTATAAGAGATCATTTCTTAAAGAAACACTGTGTATAAATATCAAGTGGCATAGCTACCAAGAAATACCATTTTAGAGAGTCTGAAACACTTCACCAGATGGACAGAATTCAGACAGCAGTTTTGGCTATAAGAAAATAATTTTTAAATTAATCTGGAAAAGTTTAAAAATATTTTTTTCCCCTAAATTTTTCTACCAGTTGTTTAAAACTTACCTTTCCACGGTAAAAGCCACCAACATTTATTATTTCTTCAAATAAGTGAAGGAGTTTAATTCCACTTAAAGAACAATATTACAGGTTACACACATCTCTTTAATTTTTCAGTTAGAGTAGGAAATCTCAAATAAAATTGCCTTTGGTAAGTAACCAACATTTCTTTCCATTTTCAACCAAGGCTGTGAACCATAAGACCACCTTTAGATCACCCAAAAAAAAAAAAAAAAGATGGATTGTGATTAGGAGCAATAGGTCAGGCTCTCTTAAAATGCCAGACCTCAGACTCAGTGTGTGGAAACCCCTAAGAACTCAATATGATCTCGTGTCACATGATCAAGGTAATCACAGAATCGCAGAACGTTAGAGTTTGGAAGGGACCTCCAGAGATCATTGAGTCCAACCTTCCTGCCAAGGCAGGATGACCCAGGGTAGTTTGCACAGGAACGCAACTGGGTGGCTTTTGAAATTCTCCAGAGAAGAAGATTCCACAACCAACCTGGGCAGCCTGTTCCAGTGCTCTGTAAAGAAGTTTCTCCTCATGTTGGGAGGAAACCTTCTATGTTCCAATTTGTAGCCATTGCTCCTTGTCTTACTGCTGCTGACCAGCAAAAAGAGATTGGCCCCATCCACTTGACACCCACCCCTCAGATGTTTGTACACATTGATCAGATCTCCTCTCAGCCTCTTCTCCAGACTCCAGACAGCCCCAGGTTTCTCAGTCTGTCTTTGTAGGGCAGATGCTTAAATCTCCCAATCATTCTTGTGGCTCTCCTCTGGACTGTCTCCAGCAGGTCCCTGTCTCTCTTGAACTGGGGAGCCCAAAACTGGACACAGTATTCCTGGCGTGGTCTCACCAGGGCAGAGTAGAGAGGGAGAAGAATCTCCCTAGACCTGCTGGCCACACTTACTCAGCTAGTAGCTGGACAATCACTGGGCTTCACATTGGCCCTTTCAAGATTTGCACAGTGCCCCTCTGCATAAAGAAGTTAATGCAGGAACCCACTTTGTAGCCTTCACACAAGGGTCCTTTTGCCAGCACTCATACACTGAGTTCATGCTCACCATCTTCTTGAATAAAAATTATATGTTACATGTGAGAGATTCCTGACAACTCTTCATAACATGACCTGTCTGTGCCCTTCATAAGCACGCAGCCTCTGCTGGCAGCCTCTGCTGACACAATAGCCTCTTCATTCATGTCTGAAGTCCTCCAGCACAGAAGTGCCTTCTTAAATGGAGAGAGCGTTTCGAAAATGCATTCCTCAGTCTGATGGTGAAAAATGAACACGAGAATAAAAGAATTCCTGTCATTTCCTTGTATACACGACTCTCCTTGCAAAAATCAATCCGTGCCATTTTGGAACAGTATCACTAATGAAATTACCATAATCAAGAACTGCAAAGGCATCGATTACTAAACACAAAGCTAATAACAGCCTGGAACGACATTTCTGATGCCACTGAAGACTTACAGCACCTGTCCAGGATTTCTTTCTCTATCATCAAATAATCCCCCTGAAAAGCTAAGTAACTCTAACTATACACAGGTGATAAATCCAAGGTCATGGTTCTACAAGAGGCTGGCCCCTAATAACATAACCAAAATGCCCTGCTCTCCAGACCCAAAATGAACTCATCTTGCCAGTTCAGATTCATTAAAAAAAATCATCCAAGTATAGTTCATGCCAGATCATCTATCCTCTACCCTATAACCAGCAAGAAGCACAAACCTGGCAGCTCTCATTATTTTAACAGGAAGAGCACTAATCATAGCTTTGTGATGGATCCAGACCAAATCCCTAAAGATCGATGATTCAAAGATGTGCACAGGCAGTATGGATGAAGCTGGGACTATGACCTCATTGACTCCACTGAGATGATGTGTGACGTTAAATAAAACACATAAAATCTTACTTGGATTATGCCCAAACCACTCTGTAACTTCATCCATGAAGGAACATGAATCAATGATCCTTCTAAGCAGTTCAGTCATGCAATCGCCTGTGTGGATAAATTTGTACTTTATTTTCACATGCATCTCCTAGATTCACCTGTCAGGGGCCTGACAGCTTCAATTGTACAGTGTCAGTAAATGTGCATGTAATTATAGATGCAATGATTTTTGCCCAGGACATTTAAAAACTTCACAGATTCAGCTTGTTTCACTCATCCTGGAAATGTCTTTCCACATCTTGCAATCTTATAGTAAAAGCTGTACCCCCATTACCTTAACTTAAAGTCCAGTGTATGTGGATATTATATTTCTGTCCCAGTTTGGGTCCACGAGCATATCCAGGAGGACAGAAATTACTCTTACCCCTTTCCAGGAATAAGAACAAGGATACTGCACAGTGATAGGAAGTTTAAAGATAAATTCTATTTACAAGAGTATACATATAAAAGGCAATCAGGAAGAGTAAGAATATTAAGCCTGTGCTGGTTCAAACTAATTGGGGGATTTGAATGAGAAATTAGGTTATAGGCTGAAAAACGAAAACTAAATTTGATTCTACTTCACTCATAGGTTACTGAAATGGTATAAAGAGTTAGAACCCATAAAAGACAAAAGAGACTGCTTTGAGCTGTCTGAGCTATGCTCACTGTTGCATGTCCCTCTCCCTGCCTTCTTAGCTGGATCTGGGTAACCTCACTAACTACTTTACTGCTGCTACCTTCGTTTATCTGGCACATAAGACAGTGAGATAAGTTTGGGAAGTGGGGGGAGGTAATAGGGTGGTTGAAAACCCCTCTTAGGGACTCTGATCTCTGGGAGGGCTGTGGTGTTTCTGTACTACACCTTTTCACTGTATATATCTGTAAATATCTGTTATATGTTGTAAATATCTGCCTGTATATTGCGCAAAGCTGTAAATATAAAAAGCTTCATTTATTAACTTCCAGCCAACTGAGTCCTAGCCTGGGTTACTTCAACGTTGTGAGGGGGGCAGATAACTGCTAAATCACCACACGAGGTAAAGGTGTGCATGGCTTGGAGAAGCAAGGGGAAGAAAGGCAGGGAAGAGAAGTGGAAGAGATCTGTCAGGCACTATTTCTTAAGCTGTGATACCAGAATATGGAATAGAATAACAATATTACAATATCCTGGGACAAGTAGGTCCATCTTCTTGGGATGGGTCTCTGTCCCTAGGGTTCTTTTAAGTGGGACCTGGGATCCCTCAAACTACCACAGCGCCGGATCGGGCAAAGCAAATAAAATGGAGCAAGAAATTAAGAGAGGGACGCATCAGATGAGACCCTACAGGTATTTTCCATCTCCAACGGCTAAGTGTCACTCTCTTTTGTTCCCCCAATAAGATCTGAGGCAGTAAAAAGCCTCCAAGGACCTCACTCTTGCGCTAATGTCCAAAATGGTCTTTGTTCGCGTAGGAGCAAGGTAGAAAAATATAAAAATAGGCTTAAATTAGCATATTGCCAAATTGGTCTACTGTAACAAGTGCTTTGAAGTCTGGCATGCTGACTGATTCCCCACAGGAAGTTGAGTACTCTGAAAACAATTAAGAACAAAAAAGGGGCGGGGGGCAGGGAGGAGAGAGGGAGCAGGCAGTACAGTAGTTAAATTAAGCAAAGTGAGGCTTGGAATAGTCAAGGGACTAAACAAGCCACCGAATCACTTAATAACTGCACTTCTTTAGCAGCAGAGATAGAAAACACCAACTGGATTTTTAGAAGCTGAGACATCAAGGCTTGAAAAAAAAGCAGAATGACAGAAGTTTAAATTAAATAAATGAAAATTACTTTGGAATATAATAAAAGGTAATAAGGCACCAAAACTGCAGCTATAGGAGCTAATCCTGTGTTCTAAAATTGATCCTAATGTAAAAGCATTGTGCAATTTAAAAGTAATAAACATAATAATGCCTGGCATTTTACGTAATAAATAAATCTTAGCTATGTTTTCCATTTGTATAGAGCCTTGTAAAATGATAGGTTTGGTTGTTGAAAAAAAAATAATAAAAAATCCAAATGTTTATTTCACCAGGATATTACAGTGATGCAGTGGAATATATTTTGAGGGGGGGGGGGGAGATATTAAAACATATTTTATAGGCGATACTGAATAAACATAACTATATCTGAAACACCACACGTGCTACACAAAGACCTTTTAGATCGCACAATAAACATTTTAAGTTGTGGAATACCTTCCCTGAAATATTTTCTCTCTCCCCTGAAATGCATAATCACATATTGAAAGATGCTTACTGTTATTAATAACGTTACGGTAGCATGCAGGGGAACTATAGTTTAATTAACAATGGTGTCTGTCCCAAAGGCCCTGTGATGTACGTAAGTAAAACAGGTAAAGGCTTCACCATCTGTGCTTTACCCACTAAGAATGAGTTGCAGGGAAGATTAAAGGATTACTCCAGTAGTGAGTAACCAGTAATAAACTTTTACGGCTGCCAAGAATGGTTTTGGAATCTCCACTCTTGGAGGTGTTTGGCTAACTGACCTAACTAGACCTTCTTCAAGCAGGCAGATTGGATGAGAAGATCTTCAGAGTTCCTTTCCAGTCTAAATTACTTTATGATTCTATTTTATGTATTTTTACTTTAAGAGTCTTCCTTGATATGTTGAAAAAAAAAAATAAATCTTTTAAACTCCTACTCTTACAGAAAAGAGTCCAACTGTCCTTCATTGTACAGAGGATGTCCTGATCTGATCTAGAACAGAACTAACCCTGTTCGGTGATTTTCCTTTTCAGTTTGTTCTAAGTAACTGCACTTTTTGCAACTAGCAGGGTATTTTCATAGTTTCTGCTTCTAGTAGCAACAACGATGATTCAAGTTAGTACCAAGGATTGGTATGCAGACCAAGGTCACTGCTACATCTCATGCACTACACTGAAGCTGCGAAGTAAAAGGATTGACATGCAGGGACAAGTGGACAGCTCAGGTGGCTCTAAACTGACCATTGCTGTGCTCCACCCCATATATGTCACATTCAGTATAAAGCTGAGAGATCACAAGAGTCAAGGGCTTCAACAGCCAGTGTCCAAAGAAGACTCTGCCTGTTCTGCATTCAACTTGGATCCATGAGTTCCTGAATCCAGTTCCAGAATCTAGCTCCTGAATCCAGTTCCAGAATCTAGCTCCTGAATCTGCTTCCCATCTGCTGCTGAATCCAGTCTGGGACTTCTGCCACAGCATCAGTGGTGATGGTGACACAATTGCCATCAAGTGGATTTGATATGATACTGGCTTTTTGTATATTTGTGCATATATTTTTAATTTTATTGTTATTATTTTCAGTAGTATAAGTTTTCGTTTCCAGACCAGAAGTCTCTCTCCCTTATCCCCTTTCTCTTCCTTTTGAGAAGGCAGAGGGGTTAATAGAAGGTGTCCATCGCTTGTTTGGTGGCTGAGCCCTAACACTTGACAGAGGAGTACTGTAACAATGAACTAAAGCATGTCTGCTGACAACATCTAGGTCCTGTACCCCTTCTAAGTCTTTCTGAAGTCCTAAAGAGAAATGCATGGATTTATCTTTTGTTCTCTTCCAACTCAAAGCTCACACAGTACATGAGAACTCTAAGCGCTAAGGTCGTAGGACAAGCCAGGAGACCCATGCTGACCGCAACAGCCTGAAGAATCACCTTTATTGTACATTAACTGCTCTTTGAGAATGTGTTATTACAGATGCCACTATAGAAGATCAGTAAGCATTATCCTGTCAGAATAGCAGCTTTGAGGAAATCCAGCTGCCTTGAATACTGATTGATGTTACTGCATCCCCAAATTTAGGAACCAGGTAAAATGTGAAGAGCTTGGTACTGAAATTCACACTTCTAGCCAAGAATAATTTGAAGTGGGAGAACTACAGAACTCTCTCTGAAGGGGCTTCTGCATGTGTTTTACTATGTTCCATTCCTTTCTGGACTACTGTAGTCCACTAGATAGGCTTTAAAACAGCAATACTATAAGATAAAAGAAAACTAACTTCTCTCTAAGCAAAAAAATGAAACGAAAAAAAAACCACCCCAAATACCCCAAACATAGTCTTGAAATGTTAGTTGATAGGGAAATCTGTTCAAGATATGGCTGCAGAGACTGTAGAGAATAGGTCTTACATACAAGGCACCATTCAAACTTTTCTTGGCTGCATATATGCAAGAACCTTCTTCATATTGAAAAGTATCTTCTAAATCTGGTCTTATCTCCAGACTTCCTGGTCAACCTTGCAACAAGGTTTTTGTAAAGCACTCAGGTTTTTTTATCACGTACAACTATCAGGTAAGAAGAAAGGAGCAGACTAGCCACAGCTCTGTCAGATTTGGTGGAAGAGATCTGAGAACAGAGTAAGTAGCTAACAGACTTGCACTGTTCAGTTCAAAAGCCACTACGTTAATGTCACCACATACCCTTCAACCTTAAAAAAATCACTTCAGCTAGAACTCTACTTAGATAGCAAGAAACTTTAGGCATTTATTTGCTGCCATTCTTTTTTGTATTTTTTTTTTAAATTATTTCCTCTCCTTTCTTTAATGTTTTGCATTAATATTATAGTACCACCTATAGCAACAAATCAAAATTGCAACTTCCATCAGAAACGTGATCTGGTTACGCTGGCTTCTCTGTCTCCCTGGTAATAAGATACAGTCCCCTTCTCACAGTGCCAAAAATAAAGATGACAGAAATAAAAAAATCAAAGCAAAAAGAGGTGGCCCAGCTCATGTCACATGTCAGCAGCAGAAGAGGTTTCCTAATTCCACATCCGAAATTGCACACCCCGTTACTTTTTTTATCTGGCACTTTGCCTTTTGTCTCTATGGCTCTTCTCTTACCTTACAGCAGAATACTTACACCTGAGAGAGAGTGTGAGTGTGTGTGATTGGCCAACTGCAGACAGGCAATCTCAGTAATTAGTTAAAACTGCTTACGTAAAAGAGAAAATTATTTTAATATAAGTTTGCAGACTGGAAATGGAAGTACAGAGACGTTTTCTGACTTGCTTCAGAATAAGTTTGGGATAGAATACAGGGGGTTTGGTGCTCCAGTTAAAGCAACAGCTAGTTTTGGTCAGAGCTCTCTGTAACCACATTCCCATGCTAACAAGGTCTTGCTAGCAGAACATAGATGTCAGCATTTGGTGCCTCCCTAACATGACTACATAAAATAGATCCATGAGCAAGCTCAAATATCTGCAAAGAAATGTCAAATCCCACTGGATAAGTCTTCCCCATGCACTAAAGTCAGTTACTTTCCTGCTAGGGGAAACAAAATAAACCCAAAACCAACCAAAATATTTTCACTTTGTATGCATTGCTGGTCAGCACTAAGCATCCTTCTGAGCAGCAAGTGAGAATATAGGAGATTTTGAATGCTTTCTTTGAAAGTAAAAAAGCATCTCTTTGAAGCAATCGGCTGTTAACTGTGAGAATTAAAAATATCTGTTCCATATGTTCAAGTCCCAAGTAAAGTAATACTAAGTATTTCCAAGAAAGTTCAGGTAGGAAGAGCAACCGATTAAAATCAAACTCCCTTGGGTCAAAAAGCAAGAGTAGTGGACATAGATAAAGTGCCTGGGAAGAGATGAAATACAAACAGGATGTGCTGTGCTGTCCAAATGAGACACATTACTAAAAAAAAAGTGTTGCAACATTAACCACTCTGTCGAATGGCTCTGCCAGGGCTGCAGTGCACTTCCTGTTGCCAACACCAAGTCCACTGACAGCACAGAGACCTTGGAGAATATGAGGAGCTCAGACAACTCTCTGATCTGTTTGCTAATCTTACTTTAATGCTTCAAATCAGAGAAGGCATAAAATTCATAACCCAAGTTACAGAGAAACAGCAGTTCTCTTAGCAGCTGAAAGACAATTTCAGTCATGTGATAAGGCCTCTCAGTATATGACTGTGATCAGTAAAAGGACAGTGGTCCTTTTAGCAGTGTACAGAACAAAAGATACCACTGGTATCTTAATGGTCAGTTAGGTCCTTATCTTCAGTGGATGGGATGTGTTCCCCACAAGCTGCATTGCATCTGTCACTGGTGCTGGGGTAGCTTTCTAGAAGGCATTTAGAAAACAGCTCAAAAGTCTTTCAGCATCCCAAATCAGTAGTTCTGACCTGAACCCATAGACCGAACCTGAAGTACTGAATGCCACCAATTTGCCCTGAAGTCCACAGAAGCTAAAGACAGTTTTAGAATCAGTCGCTTAATGATAATTCCTGTCTAATCTCCACGGCATCTGGTACAAAGACCACTGTATGACCACATGCACCTTCTTGAGCAGTTCCAGACTTCAACTCCACACATTGTTGGAACTATTAATTCAGAGGGGGTGGTTCTAGATAAAATACATGTCTGTATAAGCAGAGCTACTTGTTATCCGTGAGTACATAGGCAATGCATTGCATCCATCATAAAAACAATTACTTGCATTGTTTTACAAAACAAAATACTGTGACTTCTCCAAAGCATTTTTAATGTTTGGTTTATTTCTGTTTGCTCCAAATAATTTCTTAAAATGATTATACTAGGGGGAATGGGGCAAAGCTGGAGGTGGGGAGATTCAGATTGGATGTGAGGAGGAAGTTTTTCAGCATGAAAAGTGGTGAGAGCCTGGAATGGGTTGCTCAGGGGGGTGATTGGGGCCACTTCCCTGGAGGTGTTTGCAGCCAGGCTGGCAGAGGCTGTGGGCAGCCTGCTCTAGGGTAGGGTGTCCCTGGGCATGGCAGGGGGTTGGAACTAGATGATCCTTGTGGTCCGTTCTAACCCTGACTGATTCTATGATTCTATTCAGATCTAACAAACTTTATGAATTTTTTTTATTGTTCTTGGAGGCTGGGATAAAAACCTGTCCATTTGTCTGTTCCACTGCTAAGCTCATTCCATGTCAATCTTCAGGTAAAATTATTTGAGAGTTAAAGGAAAAATACCTTTTATTCTTTATGTGTGAAATACAGCAAACGTGGATTATCTGCTTTGGGTTCAGTCATATTCAGTCTTTCATTTCCATGTCAGTCTTAAGTCAGTACACTCCTTTAGCATGTTTTATACTTTCACACACACAGAAGCCATCAGAAAGAATGAGCAAAAGATGCTAGAAAATAGGATACTCTTGATTGCAAACTTAGCAAAAGGACTTGGAGACATGAAGTTCCTATTAACCTGTTTGTTTTTAATTGACATGGGTTCAAGTTGACAGTGGTCCTTTTAGCAGTGTAGAGAACAAAACAGCACCACCTGGCCAGCTGGATCCATTTTAAAGTGATGCTCTCCTATGTCCCCTGCTGAGGACAGCACCATATGAGCCATCAGTAACGTCAAGTCAAAGGCCAAGCATCAATAAAGCTCTTGCTGTGATCAAGAATAGGTAAACAATGGACCAGCCACTTCTAGTGGTAGCTATAGCAGAGTCAAAGCTGAAGTATGGTGGCACCTCTTTGGCAGTTTTCTTCTCTGAAATTTTACAAAATATCATCTCTTATCTAGACATTGCTGCCTGCAGTAAATATTTTAGTGCAGGCTGTGCTCTGCACATGATTAAGTTATTGTAATATAACAGAGTCTACTTCTTCAAACACGCAACCTGTGAAAGTGGAAACTTTTCCACTGGTCTCTGAAGTAGGTCTGTAGTCAACACACTGTAACCCAGATATCATACCAATGAGAACTAAATAAACAACATACAGATGTGTCCTCTTTCGTTATATACACTCTCAAAAGTACCTTTATTTAGTACAGTTCAGCATATCTGGGCTGTGCTTTTCTTTGCAGATCCACATGTGCCTAGGAGTTAAAAATTCCTACGATGGAGGTTCCTGAGAACAGGTTATTATTTCAGAAGGAAAAACCCCATTGAATTTAAAGATTCATTTTTTTCATCCTACTACAGGAAGGATTAAGCTTTCTGCAGGAAGGATTTATTTCAGTATATCCTGGAATAGTTTCCCTAAATCCTGTAAGCTTCATTTTGCAGGGTGGGTTTCTCCATAATTCATGCACCTGCAAGACTGAACTGGACCAGTGAAGAAAATCACACAACACTCCTTGCAAGGACATCCTTTCCCTGACCTTAACCAACTCTCTGTTGCCATTTGTCCCTGTACATGACTCATCCCATTCTATCACATTACCATTGACAAGGACACATAAAGCCACAAAGAAGCTGATGGACATCCACTCCACAGCATTAGCTACCTTGAGATCCGACTGTGCCACTTGACAGGTCTCCAAGCACATTTCCCCATTTCTAGAATGAAATGGAACCTTTGCACTTTATTATTATTATTATTATTGTTCTCTTTCAGCAAAAAGGTAATTGGGCATGAAAAGTTCAAATCCATTAAATAAAAACTCAATTTAAAATATTTTCCATCCACCAAGCAAGGTCCTATTCATTATGCTGACACTGTACTCCACCTCTGTGCCAAGTGGATCACTCAAAGGTGCCCCCCACTACTTTCCTGGCATTTTGTCTGACAAGTAAATCTGCTGTGCACACATTGCTTTATAGGGCATCTCAGTTTTGTATAAATACAAGCAATATTTTTCTACAGCACCTTTACATTCCCAAGTTGAATTCTGTAACTATTGAGACGCTTTCAAGCAAACTATTAGCACTGAGTCTCTCCTCTGGATATTGTGGCTGGCAGACACAGCTTCCAAGTTTTATTGCTGCTTCTTCACTCGCTCCAAGTGTTTGAACAGCCTCAGTCCCACTCGGATTACCCTACTGTTGAAGACAAATCATGTGGTGCTTTTATTTATCAAAACCAACAGCAGACAATTAAAATATAAACTGCATGGCTCTCTAGAAACCCTGGTATAGAAGAATTCAGATGTTGCAATTATTCAGCACCTTATTCATTTAAAGAAAGCAAAGTGAAACAAACAAAAAACACCCTGATGCTTCTGCCACAGGTTAAATGTTCTTTTTTTTTTTTTTTCCACAAAAGTCACCTTTTCCCCGAAGTTTTTTGTTGTTTGTTTTTTTTTTTTTAGTGCAAGTTTACTGCACAGAGGCACTACTCCGCCTTAATATCCACTGTAAATGTCTTCTTTAAAGCTAGTAAAATATTTTCCACCTGCATCTTGGCCTGCTAGAGATGCAGAGCACCAACTGCTTTATGCTTCGTAGGACCAGTCCTAAAGCCTAATAAAAAAGCCAAAGAGGGACATCTAGTGGTACCGTACACGAAATTAAGAGGGAGGAACAACCTACTGCCATGCCGATGGGATCTGAGAGAATCACTTCATCGAGCGAGAATGCAGAAAACTTGAACAGAAGACCAAAATTAAAGAAAAGGGGAAAGTCTGTCCATTTTACTGTTTTCCAGCACACAGACCTACACTGGCAACACAAACTTCACTTGGGCAAAGCAGAGAGAGGAAGGAAGCAAAAGGAGCACTAGCGGTCGTTCTTTCGTATTCCATTTGTTGGGAGAGAGGCTGATTCCTTGGAATGAACTGATGCTAGATGAAAGAGCCATAAACAAACAACACTGCTGCACAGCCCCAGACACAAAGAAGGCAACTGCACCCTGGCTTCTCCTGTTAGAACAATCCCAAGGAAAAAAATCAAGAGAACTCGCTGAACTCATTTCGCCCAGCAAAGAAAGTACACAGGTGTATGAAACTCCAAGCCAGGGCATCAAGAGAAACTACATTCCAGAACCTTCCAAAAATTAATCCAATGTGCAAACAATGTGACTTAGTGCTTACTACTTATATTAGCAGTGAGCACCTAGTTCCAACCCCCCTGCCGTGGGCAGGGACACCCTACCCTAGATTAGGCTGGACACAGCCTCTGCCAGCCTGGCCTTAAACACCTCCAGGGAAGTGGCCCCAAACACCTCCCTGGGCAACCCATTTCAGGGCCTCACCACTCTCATGGTGAAGAACCTCCTTCTCATATCCAATCTGAATCTCCCCACCTCCAGCTTTGCTCCATTCCCCCTAGTGCTGTCAGTACCTGATAGCCTAAAAAGTCCCTCCCCAGCTTTTCTGTAGGCCCCCTTCAGATACTGGAAGGGCACAATAAAGTCACCTGTGAGCCTCCTCTTCTCCAAACTCAATAGCCCCAACTCTTTCAGTCATAAGCATCAGGGAAACACTCACAAAACACTACTGGAAAAAGCCATCTGTCAGTTAACAAGGCAGATCATTAGCACTGGACCCTGCTCCCAACTGAACACAACAAGAGATGGACAGCAAGCTCCAAAATGATGGACAGGCAACAGAAAAACTGAGAAGCACAAGCTACATGGTCATAACTTATTTCACTACCAAAAAGTATATCTGTAACAAAATGAGTCTCACGAGAACACCTCTTTAAGAGCAGAGAAAGCACAACCACATGAAGAGTAAGAAGTTGCCAGTCCTGCTGAGAAGGGCAGCCTGTAAGATCACAGGATCACACAGGACCACACAGGACCACAGGATGTTAGAGGCTGGAAGACACCCAAAAAGCTCAAGTCCAACGCCCCCTGCCAGAGCAGGACCATACAATCTAGCTCAGGTCACACAGGAACATATCCAGACAGGCCTTGAAAGTCTCAAGAAAAGGAGACTCCACAACATCTCTGGGGAGCCTGTTCCAGTGTTCTGTGACTCTTACAGTAAAGAAGTTCCTCTTTGTGTTGAAGTGGAACCTCCTGTTCTGCAGCTTACATCCATTGCTCTTTGTGCTATCACAGGGAGCAAGTGAGAAGAGCCTGTACCGCGCCCTCCTCCCAACATCCAAACCCAAGATATTTATAAACATGTATTAAATCCCCTCTTAGTCTTCTCTTCTCCAGACTAAAAAGCCCCAGGTCCCTCAGCCTCTCCTCATCAGGCAGTGCTCCAGTCCCCTAATCATCCTCACAGCTTTAATGTAAACCACTTGGTGCTGTAGAGCTACCCAGTATTAAATGAACAAGGCAGTCGTGTGTTCTTGCTAAAAAACCCCTGAGTTTTATGTTGCTTAATCTCAAAAGAGCAAGGAGATCAAGTTCTACCTTTATGGCAGTTACACAGAGGTCTCTTTGGCATCTGGAGATGAAGGATTGCAACCTACCTTGAGAACTTCTATGGTGATTCCTGGTACACCAATTTCTACAGCTCCTCTTCAAAATGACAGTTATAGCGATGAAGCTCAGAAACTCTTCAAAGAAACACAGAGCAGCCTACAGAACTGAACCTTTTCTGCCCAGCTCTCAGACAAAATTTGCTCTGAGGGTCCTTTCTGAGTTCCATGAATGCATGGAAATTAAAACATACAGCTCTATAAACTTGGAAATAAGCATCATGTACGACCTTTCATACAAAAAAATAAATAAGTCATCTTCTCCGATGCTTCAGTTGCAGTATCATTTCAGGAGCAGTTTTTTTTAGTCTGTTCTTTGTAGCCACACAAACACAACTCTTACATCCAAGAGCAGTGGTCTGTGTGCCACGGGTGCCTTAAGAGGCAACTGATTAAACAGAATCAGCTACCAGCTGGCTCAGTCCATGGGTCACCTCCATTCTGATCTGGAGTATTTATAACCTTCTTTGCAGATATTTAATGACTAGATGCACAAGGGAAAAACATTCTAAAAAACTTACTGTATAAAAAGACAGTAAAATGGGTTTATAAAATAGAACTACAGAAGAATAAAGCCACTGTCACAACACTTCATCTACTAGCCTGCATGCAGTTTGCTGCTTGATGCTGTGCTATCGGTACCTACTTACTTCCAGTCCTCACTTTTGTTTTTCTACTCCTCCTTGTTTCTGAAGGGCTGACACCACCTTCTGAATTTATTCCCCACCACAGGATGAGCAGTAACCAAGGGACACTTCTTTTTCTTTTTCTTTTTTCCTTCTTTAAACAAACAAACCAACCCAGTTATCTTGGAACTCCCTCTTCTTCTTAAGCTCCCTCAAAAATCCACCAGCACATAGGAGATGTAGAATAAAAGTAAGATACCGTCAGTGGTGATGCACACTGAGATCAACCAGCAAAGAACTAGACGTAAAAGGATTCCATTGTGGAGATTATGTGACCACTGCTAAAATAATGTATTTTAACAAATAAAGTATTTTAAAATGTGTTTCCATGGCAAAAGCAGCCACCTGGAATGTAGGTCAGTACTTGGAAATGCTGTGTCAAGGAATGGAGGCTGACTAGTTAATAGAAGTCAGCCATCATTCTCCTGCCCATACTACAACTCAGGAGCCTTTGAGGAAAGTGTGTTGGCAATGTCATTTTCCATTCTTGTTATAAACACCCACTTCAAGATGCTTTATTCCTGGCCAGTGAGAAATACCTCACATCACTGTAGCAGTACTACTCACACAATTTATGACATGGGATTGTGGTTACAGTTACATACGCTGCAATCATTTTTGCAGAATACAACCCCCTGTGTGCATATTCACCATTAACATAGAATCATAGAATGGTTTAGGTCGGAAAAGACCTCAAAGAACATTCAGTTCCAACCCCCTGACATAGGCAGGGACACTTCCCACTAGATCAGGTCGCTCAAGTCCTCATCCAGCCTGGCCTTGAACACCTCCAGGGAGGGAGCAGCCACAACCTCCCTGGGCAACCCACTCCAGTGCCTCACCACCCTCACTGGAAAGAACTTCTTCCTAACATCCCATTTAAATCTCCCCTCCACCAATTTGAACCCATTCCCCCTCATCCTGTCATTACATTGTGAATAGCAATGTATTCACATTGTGAATAGTCCCTCTCCAGCCCTCTTGTAGGCCCCCTTCAGATATTGGAAGGCTACTATAAAGTCTCCTGGAAGCCTTCATGTACTCCTAAGAATGCCTAATTAGCACTATTAGACAGAAAAGAAAAATAACAAAGCAGCACGACTTCAGGCATTATCTCTCACATTTCTCACTCCAACTTTGGAAACAATCATTGCAGCATTTCTTTACATGTGGAAAGGGTCTCTAAATGTTTTTGTTTTCCAAGACTGTATAGGAGCAGAGTGCTCTGTAGGAGGACACTGCCTGTTTAAAATATTCCATGCGCCTCCTTGCATGCCAATAATTTAGTAACAACTAAAACAAAAACAAAGCCAACAAAAAGAACTGGACCCTCCCCATTGCAACAGGGTTAGAAGTAGATGATCTTCGAGGTCCCTTCCAACCTAAACCATTCTCTGCATCTGAGAAGCTATGCTGGGTTTAAGCGCTAAGTTTAGTGTGCATGTATTTCAGAGAGAAGCAATGCCACAGAAAAGAGTGAATCAATGCCTGCCTCCCAAAACTCTGAATAAAATCCCATGGCTTTCTGTAAGTCATGCTGTGATCAACCTCAGCAGAAGGGCAGCCATCCCGTGGTCTATTTTCCACTAGAGGTCAGGCTGAAGGAGCTGATCATCTGGTTTAGCCTTCAAAATCTATGAGTGGGAGCCACTAATCAAGATCTGGAAGTTTGAAAATGAGTACTTAATTAATACCTTTTTTTTCCCACGTAAAGTGAACCACAAAGATGTATTTTTCTACTAATTCAATAGCTGGAGTTTTTAAAATATAGAACTATTTTAACATGTGTCAGTAAAACCTTTCACAGAGCACCAGATGTGCTATCTAGATCAGCTGGCAGGACAAGGTTTGGGAAAGCTCTTTCTGAACTACATTCTTAAAATGAAAACCATCTTATTCTGGATAGTAACAAATATCATTTTAGTAACTTTTAAGAGGGCATTTTAATTATTTTTTTTTTTGCTTTGAGATACAGACTTGCTTCTGAAAATTCAAAGAAAATGACTTATTTAATCATGGAACTATTTTAACATATGTCAGTAAAACCTTTCACAGAGCACCAGATGTTCCATCTAGATCAGCTGGCAGGACAAGGTTTGGGAAAATTCTTTCTGAACCACATTCTCAAAATGAAAACCATCTTATTCTGGATAGTTACAAATATCATTTTAGTAACTTTTAAGAGGGCACTTTAATTTTTTGCTTTGAGATACTTCTGAAAATTCAAATAAAATGCTTAATGTGTCATTTATGGTTTTTAATACCAGCTTTATTGTGAAGAGATACGAAGTCATGCTGAAATAGCGAGTCCTGGCTCAGAGGTCTTCGTCAGTCACTGGTCCTCGCAACAACTCAATACCTTCACTGCATTTGTCTGCAGTCACGAAAGCCAGGACAAAGTAACTTTGGCATTTAAATACAGTCAAAAACTAAATTGAGGAATTGCTTACATGTTTGCATTTCTGAAAACAAAGCAGCCCATGAAATTCACTCAGAGATGAGATCAGCTAACTAGGTCAGCTAGCATTTTAAAATACAGCATGGTCAATTATTAGAGCCACTTCAAAGATAAACAGAGGGCTTTGAGAAGCAAGAACATAAAGTGCCAGGAATAGCTAGCAAAGAGAAGAGAATTTGTAGTTTGCCCAGTCACTTAAGTTTAGTGGTAGAAATAGCAGCTATACGAAGCCCTGAAGATGTTGGTTTGACTCTTTTTCTACATTTCCCAGGGGTCAAGTCTTTCCTGCACCTTCTCCTGGTCAAAAGGAGCATATCTGGTGGTTACCTCAGGTTGTTTCATCAGAGCTACCCATCATTTTGTTTAACGATTTTGCAATAGAACCTGATAGCAGCAGTTCAAAATCCACATGCATGCTTCCAGAGGTTCTCTCAGCAACACATTCACCTAACGCACTCTTTTTCTTTCCTAGTTCTCCTCAAAATAAGCCAACCTTTTACAGTTTACAGCTGTACAGCAGGTACAAAATAACTCTCTTAAGGCACTGAATGGAGGAATGCAAGAGTCATTTCACAAGGCCCACTCCAACAAAATTCCATGCAACTGGCAATCAGCGTTTGACTGAAGCTGGTAAGACAGACTTCCCAGATTGAGCATGTAACCCACCCAGCTTCACAGATGGCATTTGTGGGAGCAAAGTAAAATAAAATATATGTCTGAAATAAATGCAAGAGAAACACATAATAATATTGAATCACTCTAGGCGTTTCTCAGGGTACCCATTCATCTTTTCTTCGTCTCAGCAGACAGCAAGTGTATGGTCATGGGTTTGAAAACACTAAGCAAATGGAAGAGATTTAAAACTAGTTTTATTTCAAATGTAAGATCACAGAAATAAACATGGGGTCTGGGTATTTCTCTTCAGATTTAGATCTCTGTACAGAAATTTGATTCAAAAGGAGTTCACAGGATCACAGGATGTTAGGGGTTGGAAGGGACCCAAGGAGATCATCAAGTCCAGCCCCCTGCAGGGGTAGGATCATACAATCTAGCTCAGGTCACAGAGGAACATATCCAGAAAGGCCTCATAAATTTCCAGAGAAGGAGACTCCACAGCCTCTCTGGGGAGCCTGTTCCAGTGCTCTGTGACCCTTACAGTAAAGAACCCCCCTTGTGTTAAGGTGGAAGCTCCTGTGCTGCAGCTTACACCCATTGCTCCTTGTCCTCACAGGCAGCCAGTGAGCAGAGCCTGTCCTCCCCCTCCTGACCAGCCCGCAGATATTTATAGACATTTATCAAACCCACTCTAAGTTTTCTCTTTTACAGAGTAAAAAGTCACTCACCCTCTCCTCATCAGGCATGCCCTCCAGTCCCCTAATCATCCTTGCAGCCCTCCAATGGACACTCTCAAGCAGATCCTTGTCCCTCTAAAACTGGGGAGCCCAAAACTGAATGCAGTATTCAAGATGGGGTCTCACCAGAGCAGAGTAGGTGGCAAGGAGAACCTCCCTTGATCTACTGGACACTCTTCTTAATACACCACAGGATCCCATAGGGCTTCTTGGCCACAAGGGCACATTGTTGCCCCATGGTTAACTTGTTATCCACCAGCACTCCCAGGTCCCTTTCCACAGGGCTGCTCTCCAGCAGATCACCTCCCAGCCTGTGCTGATACAGTTTATTCTTCCTCCCCAGGTGCAGGACTCTGCATTTGTCCTTGTTGAACTTCATTTTGTTCCTCTGTGTCCAGCTCTCAGTCTGTCCAGGTCTCGCTAGATGGCCACACAGCCTTCAGCTGGATCAGCCAAGCCTCCCAGTTTGGTGTCATCAGCAAACTTGCTGAGCAGACACTCTGTGCCCTCATCAATGTCACTGAAGACAATGTTGAACGGGACTGTTCCCAGCACTGAACCCTGGGGGACTCCACCAGTTACAGCTCTCCAGCTGGACCTGGCACCATTGATCATCACTCTCTGAACTCTATCTGGTAACCAGTTCCTCATCAACCTGCTTGCTCTTCCATCCCACACTTCCTGAGTTTGTTCACTAGAATGTCATGGGAGATGGTGTCAAAGGCCTTGCTAAGGTCAAGGTAGACTACAGTTAAAAATACTGTTCCTATGTATGTCCAGCAACAATTATGTTGGTTAGAAGAGCCTTTTTTGATGTTGAAGAACTTTGTGGCTGAATTTCAGACAGGTCACTTTGCACAGTGGCTTTCTCTTGTTTTGAATGGATAGAAACACACAGAGCTGGGAAGAAGAGGCAAGCTACAAAGAAGTGAAGGAAATACAGCTTTAGATGCTGAAATCATGATATGGAGGCAAAAAGCCACAGACCGTTGAGTTGGCAGGTTGACTCTGACAATGGTTGGTTTGGGCCTCACCTCAAGGCCACAGCCTCACCCCGTCTTCCTCCATCAGTAGTCCTTCTTAAGATAGGAAGGAGTGAAGGCAAGTCTTACCTTGTTACAACGACACTGTCCAAGAAGAGTGGTCTCAAGATCACATCATGTAGTAGCGAAACAAGGAATACAAGGAAAACAGCAGAGGTAAGGGGTGTTGAGGACAAAGAAGAAACATGAATGCCCATGTTTCCCACTGGAGTTCTTGGTAGCCCAGGGCTGCTGACATGTGCTTACTCTGCTATGTCAGGAACCAAAGTTCCACAAGGTTCTACTTTTAATCTTCCCCTGTTAAGCATCTTCCTTGTAGTGGATCCACCTTTTCCTTTACTTCATCTCCCTTCTTCAGTCTAAACCAGTCTGCTTGCACTCTTCTTGACTCCCCTTACTACCTTGCTCAGCTACAGCCTGACACATAACACTGCTTGAACTTTCATCTCACAACTGTGGGATAGGTAGGTCTTCCTGAGCTATGTCTTGTGATAAATACAATTAGCGAAAGGCAAACCCCTTGGCATATGGAGGCAGCAGAAAGAAGTCCCCAACTCCTCTCTAGTCTGTCCCTTAGCAGCACAGCTTGTGGGATAGGAAAGTGAACCAAACATTGTGCTCTGACTTTTGCCATTTAAAACATGCCAATAACCAGCACAATGAACAGAAAGACCCTTTTGGGTATTTTTTTTTTTCTTTTCTCTTGATATCTTCTACTATTTTTTAAATTTGCAGTGAGAAAAACAGACAAATGAAACAAGAAAGATCAAGAAGTCTTTAAAGAAACTATTTCCAATTAATACATCCTAGGAAGATATAAGCAGTGTATTTATAAGATGCCAACTAATTATATATTCACATTTGAATTATGTGATACATACATTTTATGTTACTAATTTTATGATGGATTTATTAACAAATAATTAACATAAAAATAACAAGATCTTCTACAAAGGTTTTATACTTTATCCAGTCACAGAACCTACATATGGAGCAGTCTCAACAAAAAAAATTGCTTCAAATTTTCAGCAGAATTACTAAGAGCTTAGCCCAACTACTTTGTTTCTCTTTTAATCTATTCAACTGACAGAAATGGAGCTGCAACAGTTTGGGTTTTTTAATCCCAAAGTACATTATCCAAACAACAATTTCATCAGAGATTTTTTTACATCAAGCCCAGCATTACTGGTTATATCTTATTATTAAGGTAAGCATTCTTCAAAGAACTGTATGATTGGAATCTCTTCCTGATTCACAGTGACATGCTATTTGCTGGCTGCAGTCAGAAGAGTCAAAATGAAAATAAAAATACAAACAAGGTTTTTTTTCCCCCCTCTTGTCTTTATTGATTTAGACTTCAGAGCTACAGCCAAAAATAGAGCATCTGTAGAAAATTACCACACATGCCATGAATACAGCATCATCACATGTTTAGAATCGTAAGCACTTGACAAATTGCAAAGGCAACATTCAATCTAATATTTTGGCAATGCAACCCATGGACAGGGAATACAGGGAGAAGGATTTTTTTATTTTCTTTTTTTTACTCCAAAAAGAAGTATTTCTGAACAGGAATAAAAAGCCTCTGTTACAAAATTAATTCCAGTCACCATGGAATACTCACAACGGTTTGTTTAAGACATCAATGCACACTGCTGGAAACTTTGGAATGCTGAATGGTACACAGAAGCTACAACTCTGTTACAGGTACAACACTGTCTTCAGCACTCTGTATGCCATCGAGATGGTCACTGCATACCCAACTGCCCAAGACAAACCTCTGCTAGGCTGAGGAAGAGGAGTCAAGTATGCCAAAGTGTGGAAAATCCTAGCCCCAGCGAAGATCCTGAAATGCATCAAGGCTGTGGACAGCTCAGGGCCACTAAGAGCATACAGCAGTCCAATGCCAAAAAATGGGACAATATTTTCAAGGTCATTCAGGTGGCCTCTGGGGAAAGAAGGAAAATTGTTTTACAGTGTTGTATTTTGTTGAATAAACCACTTCAAGCCTTATCATTATTCATTACCTTCAGAATATTCTGTTAAGGTCCTAACACAGCTGTTAGTTTCCTATGCAAAAGGAACTTGATACATCTATGGAAATGATCTTCACATGTTCACCTGACATGTCTCTGATCTCTCCTGTTGCACCACACACTTTCAAGCTTCTGAACTTCTGTATGAAAGGTCTTAGGCTTCCCCCTAGATCATGGCAATATTAGGGACTTACATGAGGTGTATGAGAGCACCTGGGTGAGCAAGAACGCAAGAAAAGGCAGGGAAGAAAACAAGAGCTTTCTTGTAGCCTCTCTCAAATGACCATCAACCAACTGGATGACCGTGGCCAAAACCACTAGGCTTCGTGGCCCAGGTGGTATATTCTGATCCCATAAACTCTGTATTCTCCAAAGAAAATACTGAATGTCCCATACAGGAAACATTCTATCAAACCTTCATGAAGTTCAATCAACTTAAAGAATGTTAATTTTGAGCATCTATCAGGTGTGAAAGTTATGCTTTTGGTTAATTTTCTTCACTACAAAGCAATAAAATAGCTGAAAACTATTTTGAAACTATGAGTTAAAAAAAATGTGTTGAGATTCAACTCTATGTCGTGAAGTATTCTTTCACACATCTTCCTAAAGCTTCCTTGCTCTTCTTACCTCTTTATAAAAACTGTAATTCCAGCCTAATTTATTGACTGAAACAACTTCTAAGCCTTAGTAATTATGTCAAATTACACAGCCAACTAGAATCAGAACATGATGCTGTTTTGCAGAGGCTTTCTGAACTCACCATTACTTTTCAGCTTTCTACCCCCCTTCAAAAAAAAAATTAGAAGTACACTAAAATAATGTCTTTTCTAAACCCATGAACAGAACAAATTCCAGTCACTTATATATAAGAGAAGGCACACTAAATCTGTGTCCCAATACCTGTTGCCAGGAAGCTTGCACAACAAAATACACCAAACTTCCATTAAGATCCATTGTTGGAAAGAGCAGATGGATGTCATGACACCAATGGACTAACTAGAACCAAGCTGAGCAATAGGTCTGGGGCTGTCTGAAACAACTTTTGCAAAACAGCAGCACAAGATTTGACTATGTAAGGTGGTTGTCATTTCTTTAACATAATAATCTGAGTTTAAAGGGCATCTGGTAGTGCAGTTAGTACTAACTTAGCTGTCCTCTTACCATTTAGAAAGGAATTACTTCTCACCAAAAAATGCCCATTTTTGTGTACATTCAAATTAAACAACTAAAAACTCCCTGAACCTGCTCAACCAGAGAAAAGGAAAGTTAAGAGCATCTTTACAGCCTACTGAGATTAGACTCTTCCTCTTCAAGATCTTACCCCAGGCAAGACATACATAAATATGTTAGCCTTCATGGAATCACAGTCATGTACACTTGCAAAGATGTACTGTTCTGAAATCTGAGCTGCTACTTGTTTTCACAATCTTCCCTACCAGAGGTTTAAATGAGAACACTTCATTTGCAATTAAGTTTTTGGTATAAAAGTATTCAGCAAACAATCTGTTAGCTTCATTAAAGAGCAATGCCATGAAAAGCCATTCCATTAAAGCTTTCCTTGTTAGCACAGGTGTATCAAACAGAATCTTTAAAGTTAGGATTTTGGTAACAAAAAAAGTTGCCACCAGCTAGCTGCATAAGCTGCAATATTTAGCCCACTGAAACAGAACTTAAATCCTGCAAAACAAAATGCCAACACCACAGGTTGCACACAGCCATACTATTAATAACATTCTTTCAAAGGAATGGTCAGCTTTCCTGGATACGTGATACAACAGTGAGTAGCCTCAGTCCAACCCAGCACAAAGAGCACAGGCTTTGCCTTCTGGTCTGGACAATTTGCTACACTGATTGCTACACTACATCTCTGGAGTTCCATGAATTAACCAAGGAAGGAGGTGTAAAACTATGTTTATTTCCCATATGCTTTTGGAAAAGATGCAACTATTGCCAAGTGGTGTTCAGATTATATAGAAAACTGATTTACACTTAATGGACACTGCATGGTACTAAATCAACTTACAGTCACATTTTACAATCTTCTCACCACCTCCCCCATGCATAGAGGACACCAACAGCTAACTGTAACAATGAGACAATGACTTTTTAGTACACATGCTGACCTCTTAGCGTATTAGGTTACTACCATAAGAGAACACCAAACACACATGGATTTGCCAAAGAGAATGAAGTAAAATTAATTGATTTTAAATAGCAGAGCAGTACTAATGTTGAAATACTCCTATGCATTACCTGCGTACACGTTCAACATCCTGATCAGTCCGCACGTATTTTTTAGCACTCTCCCCTTTCCCAAGTGATGCTGCATCTTCTGGGTTGGCAAATGCCTATTTCAAACATAAACACACAACAGACATTAGAAGCTGGAATTTTTCCCAGTCTAGGAAGTTCGATATACGTCACTCTTTCTACAAATGCCTCCTATAACTTACCTGAAGTTAAATGCATGGGGAATAATGTTTGCTGCTTGACTATTTTCTTGCACCTAGCCTGTATGCTGCTTGTGTGCTGACAAGTTAATGAAATATAATTTATGCAAGTAGATAAAGCCCTCCTATAAGACACACAAGCATGGCAGATGGCTGATATTCAGCCTAAAGTAATGCCAGTGGGCTGAAGGACCATAGGGGCCTAAAAGGTAGATCTGCAGTCTGCCTAAGCCTCTTCTGTACTGTTCTTGACAAAGTATCTGAAAGCCCTTTTGGAGCACTCACTTCTTCAGATGCAAGCAACAGAATCCAACAGACATATTCCTGTCCTCACTTATGACCAAATGTTTCTCCTTTTCTACTTAGGTACAAAATTTTCCACTTCTATGACCCTCTAAATACTGCAAGACACTACTTGAAAACAACATTTAATTTAGTTAGTGCAGACAGCAGATGATTTCTCCCTGCTGACACAGTAAGTTCCAACTCAACACGAGGAGAAATTTCTTTACTGTGAGGGTGACAGAGCACTGGAACTGGCTGCCCAGAGAGGCTGTGGAGACTTTCAAAACCCATCTGCATGCATTGCTGTGTGGCCTGCCCTAGGTGATCCTGCTTTGGCAAAGGGATTGGACTAGATGATCTCTAGACGTCCCTTCCAACCACTAACATTTGATGATTCTATGCATTCTGCAGAGCATTCAGGCTATGAAGGATTAAGTCCAGAAAGAAAACCTCCTGATTTTAGGAGAGCTACATGATTGCTTTCTGAAATAGCCTTCATATCTTTTTGCAAAATACCCTTGCCCTCAAAATTCTCCTGGAGATACATTAGCAGCATCAGAATCAGCAACATTTTACCTTCTCTCCCTCCACTAACTGCTTTCCTCCATTTTTATATAACATTTTAAAGACTTCAATATATTAAATAGGAAATAAAAGCGACACTATTAGTTTGCCTCTCTGTAATATTGCTGTGTTATAAGAAAACCAAATACTCCGTATTAATGAAGGTCCAGTTGTCACCTGCACATATATGGACCATGACAGCAAAAAGCATTAATTTAGTACTCCACTGGATCTACATATTATGACCAGTACAGCTGATGTGCTTCTGCAAGAGGAAACGGAAATAAGACTATGACACAAGGACACTTAGGTCCTATTTTGGCAACAGAAGAGATGCTGTGTGTTCTACTATACATACACAGTCTCCAGCTGTACCTAAGACCTAGAGAGAAAACAGCAGCAGCTCAAATGCTGTGGCAGTAAGACCTCATGAAGAGTTCAGCTGGGTTCTTTTCCCACTCAACAGGAACAAACAGCAGCATTTAAACAAAAGGGCTGTTCTAAAATCCTTGAAGCACCTACACTGTCTTGCAGAAGCCGATCTCACAAGAATTTAGCCATATGGAGCAGAGAGGGCTTTTTCAGCCCAGCACACCATTTCCAACAGCGCTCATAAGCAGATGCCTAGAGAAGACCAAGAATAGAGCAAACACAACACAACAGTTCCCAAGTGCATTCTCTCCTAAGCTAGATGCAGCTTCTGAATTATTGATAAACCCCAGTGGATCTTTCATATAGTGTATCTAGCCTACACATCAACTCACATGAATTTTCAGCCCATATCTCATTCCAGAAAAAAAAAAAAATCTTTTTTTTTTTTCTTTTATAATGACCTACTTGCAATGGAAAAGCTAAAACAATTAGGGAATGTAAAGAGCTTTAGAGCTGTTGTATGAAAGAGTTATTAGATAAATAAAAACCCACTTCAAACTCCCTCTTCTGACCCTACTAGCTGGTTATTCATGTAACATGACTCCGTATCACACTTTACTTGCTTACAAATTTGGTACCCTGGACACCAGCTTTCTGCAGAAGATACTGGAAATTACAGTTGTGAAAAACTCTTATTTAAAAATACATATTTTAGAAAGGTAAAGTAAGTCACATCAAACTGTAAGATAATCTCTTAATTAGGTTGAAGACATCATCTATTTGGGACCAAGAGAGCAGCAGCACACCACACTCAGAATATCATTGGGGCAGAAGAAAAAGCACAGCACCAGTATTTGAAAGCTGTGATATCTCTGTATTTCCATACAAATTTCAATCTGTTCCACAAGATTTCTTACCTTTCTTGTGATTCTGAAGTATGATGTTATAAGACTCATTAGCATCATCTTTAGCAGAACAATAGTTGCGTAAGTAGCGTAAGCCCGAAAGGCTTCATTGTCAAGTAATTGGGTCGATTTAGCCATTTCTCAGCTTCCTACTGACGACCTTTAAAAACATTACAGTTAGGCTAACATCATAGCAAACCATAGTTCTGACAAGAAGATTGTCAGAACAGCCTTTTTTTTTTTTTTCTTTTGAGGCATCACTCCAGTGACAGCACAATTTCACCACTGTGAAAAAGTCTATTTTCAAACAAATTTGTTTTTTTCTTTGGTTCATTCTCACAATGGCATCATACTTAAGATGAGATATTGTATTATCATTTAATATTTCACTTCAGTTCTATATCCTTATTAAACTGTCAACACGTAAATTACCAAAATATTTTGTATAATTGCAGAAGCAAAATTTAGTCACAGAACTTATCACACTTTTGAAATAACAGACTTAGACCAGTTTCAGACCAGTTCATCTGAAGACTATAGTGAACTTCCCTGTGCAGTTACCAGGGTAGAAAGAGTGTCATGACATACCATACATACTGTAGTGTGTAAAGAGGAAAATTAATATTGCCTGTTTTTCGGTGGGATTTTTTTTTTCTTGGCAAAATGACAGGATTAGAACTGCACTTCAGCTTCCAAACTAACCACTATCTTCCCACCCAGCCGTAACTTCTGATCAAACTGAGCTAAAGACGCATTTCTCTCCTTTGAGACCTTATTCTTAAAACCTGCTTTTAACACAATTCATGGGCAAAGATTAAGTTGTAATGACAAAGAGCAGAGAACTATTTATGCTTGTATCATGGGAGGTTTAAGGTAATGAACCGTCTTTCCAGCAAAAACGATACCAAATCCACAGTGCTATGGAGGTGGTACCTTTTATCAGCATCCCAGCGTCAAGAATGTAATGAGGACTGAGCTCATGTAAAATGAAAATTATGTCCCCTTGCACATTCCATTTGTGCTCTGCCCAGAGCAAGGTGTTTACCTCACCAAGTGCTTCAGTCATGCACTTGGTCCATGTAGAGCTGGAATCCATAAGAATATCATGCCTTAGCTTCACTCAGGACAAAAACAAAAATTCTTTTGTATACTGTTAACTTCTTTACTTCCTATAGTTTTAACACTAATGTTAATAAAAAGTTATTACCAGCTTTATTACAGCTCTAATAATCTCTCATGCTTTCAAAGTGGAATCACTGCAGTTACGGCCAAATAAGGCAAACTGGGTGAGCTGCAAGCAGTAGAAGACTTTTGCTCTGAAGGCACATCCCTGGTGGAGTGGGGTAGGATGCAAGCAAGCACCTTTTTGCTCAGTGAAAACAAACCTAACCTTGCCTGGACACATCTGGCTGTGGTAATAGGATTTTGCTTCCTCTTTTGTTCTTTCCAAGACAGTGCTTGGGTCACCAGGCCAAGCACTGGGTCCAGAGATTGCAACAAACTCAGCGCAACTCTCCCACCTCTCACACTGCAGTACAGCAGTTCTCAATCTGCAATTCAGTAAAGATTTTTCTCGGCAATTAACAGAAACTGCAGCCTCTTAACCTAGCATCAAGCCTGAAGTTTCATATAACAAAAAAAAACCCAAACAAAACAGTAAATCCGTGGCATCGAGAGCATTTTTCCCTCCTGCATTTTTAAAGCTACGCTGAAAATACATCCAAGGACTATACAAAGCCATGAGAAACTGTTCATCAGCATCTCTGCGTCCCTTCCACTGGCAACACCTCCTTTATCCACTTTCCCTGCTTGAATGGTTGGCCTCCCCAAGCTCTCACAAGGCCCACGCCTTGCCTTCGCTGCAAAAACCAAGTTTACTCAAGAATCCATCGTTTTAACACCAGCAAAAAATAAACCCCTACACGGCTTAAAGGGCTGTGCTCAGGAAAAACTACAAACGCGCAGCCTGATGTTCAGTGCTGTGAATGCAAGGCCCGGGCCTGGTTAAGTGCCCGAGCCCAGATTCCACGTAAAGGGTCTTAAAAAGCGATGGGTAAGGGCAGGGTCTGCTACTGTGCCCTCGGCAGGCTCACGGCTGCCGCCGCTCCAACCACGCTTCACCCCGTCCCAACGCCGGCTGATGGTGCAGCCGTAAGCAGCGACATGAGTTCCGGGGCGGCAGTTGGTGGTTCGTTTCACCAAACGCGGCTTTCCGAAGCGTGTTCGAAGCACGTTCAAGGGGCCGTGCAGTGCCCGGCGATGCCATCCGCGGCGGGGGGGGCGAATCCACTTTCGAAACGCGCAGGTCCCGCAACAGGCGCTGCCATCCCCGCCGCTCCCCTGCTCTGCTCCCGACGCTGCTCATCAACGCAGCCTTGGAGGCCTACGAATTCACTTCAGCCTCCGCAGGCAGACGGGGAGGACGAGAAAGCCCCGGCCCTGCCGGGAGCTCCGAGAAGTTGACGCGGACACCGGGCCACCCCCTGCGCCTCCCACCACCACTCGGCCACGACCTGAGAGGGTCAACCGCGCCCCGAATTACAAACGCCTCCGTTCTGGCGGGCCGCCCGCGGCCCCCTTCCCGCACCCGCGAAGAGTTTCGCTCCCAGGAGGCGGGCGAGGGGGATAGGTAGCAGGAGGACCTTCCTCTCCAACCTGGCGACGGAAGACGCCATCGCGCAGCGCCCACCCACCTCACCGGCGTCCCCTCGGCGACCGCGCAGACCGCAGCTAACCCTACTGCTCCCGGCCGGCCACTGCCTGGGCCCGGCCCCGCCTCGCTTTGCCTCGCCTCGCCCCCTTGGCGCGGAGGCGGGTCGGGGACAGGGTCAGCGCGGAGGCGGGTCGGGGACAGGGTCGGCGCGGAGGCGGGTGGTGGAGCGGGTGACGGAGCGGGTCACCGCCGCGGCGAGCGGTGCCGCCGCTGCTTCTGGCGGGCGCACCGCGGGTTCTCCGAGGCGGCTTACTGGGGAAAGGCTGCGCTCAGGCCCACAGCCCAGCAGACCTTACCTGGGAGGAAAAGCAGGAAAATTAGTAAAAGCGGATAAGCAAGGAAGAGTCTTCCTCTCTGAACACCTTTGAACTCTCGAGATGGAAGGAAACCGAAGAGCTTGACTCGGCCACGGCTTTGTCAGAAACCTGCCGTGCCCAGCAATTGCACAAGCTCCAAAATGGGTCCAAAGTGCGTCTGCAAACCTCTGTACAGCACGTGAAGCCTCGGTGCTTTGGGCACTGGCGGCGTTTCGGTGGATCTGAACTTTCACCAAAAAAAAGGAAAAATTGTCTAAAAATATTTGCATTACCAGGCCACCAGAGCTGTTTCGGTCGACGGGTACTATGTTGCTTTGTAAAGTGTAACAGGAAAGAAAGAAATACCAGGGCTGGCCACAGATTTACACTGGCCGGTAAGGATGTGATGAAAAGAGGAAACCTGATGTCAATTTCCCACTACTCCGGAGAAAAGTACGCAATACCCACAGCACTCCTCATCATAACCAGAGCAATGCTTGCGACTAAGCATCTCATGACAAATGAAACTGAAGAAGATAGATGAAAACGCACTCAAATGCATAGGAACTAGCTTAGAAATAAACCTAAAAATGCGTACAAAGTCAGCAAGGGAGGTGGTTTTTAAAGCGGCATCACTGTGGAAAAACAAGAAGCACTCAAATGCATAGGAACTAGCTTAGAAATAAACCTAAAAGTGTGTACAAAGTCAGCAAGGGAGGTGGTTTTTAAAGTTGCATCACTATGGAAAACCAAAACGCACTCAAATGCATAGGAACTAGCTTAGAAATAAACCTAAAAATGCGTACAAAGTCAGCAAGGGAGGTGGTTTTTAAAGCGGCATCACTGTGGAAAAACAAGAAGCACTCAAATGCATAGGAACTAGCTTAGAAATAAACCTAAAAGTGTGTACAAAGTCAGCAAGGGAGGTGGTTTTTAAAGTTGCATCACTATGGAAAACCAAAACGCACTCAAATGCATAGGAACTAGCTTAGAAATAAACCTAAAAATGCGTGCAAAGTCAGCAAGGGAGGTGGTTTTTAAAGCTGCATCACTGTGGGAAAACAATCGTGCATTATCTCTCACATTCACTGATGCTGTTTCTGTGCTTCATGCTAAATGCCAAATTCATGTCAAATTCTGTGCTTCATGTCAAAGGACCTTCATGACTCTTCTTGTTGACCATCAAATACAGCACAACTCACTCGAGCAAGGACCCAACCATAGAAGTTGGGTTCAAAAACCTTTCTTCTCGCTAAGGACACAGAAAATGCTGCTTCCACTGAAGTCGACAAAGCAACTCACATGAGCATGGAACCATCTGAGTGAATGGTTGGGTTGTTTCTGGGATTTTTTGTTTGGGATTTTTTTTTTCTTTTTGGCATTTTTTTTTTTTTTAATAGAAATATTTCTGCACCTTATAGCTTACTTCAAGGAAAGATTTATATCCTCAGCATTTTTCTATAACACCTAACAAACAACCCAATCACATAATGTAATTATTGCCATTGAAATAAAACTGTAATTATTTTCTTTTTCCACTTTTTTTTTGTTTGTTTGGTTTGGGGTTTGTTTTTTTTTTTGGCATTCCAATCCTTATCTGAAGCCACTGAGGGGAAAAAATATAAGGTAAACATAGTAAGTTAACAGAGTTAAACTAAATTGACATTATTGTACATGAGAAGAAAAGCTGGTAATTAATTTATATAGCATTCTTAGAACTAGACCCAGAAATACCAGAAAGCAGGGATCACAGCATGTCAGGGGTTGGAAGGGACCCAAAGAGGTTATTGAGTCCCACCCCCCTGCCAGAGCAGGACCAGACAATCTAGCTCAGGTCACAGAGGAATGCATCCAGACAGGTCTTGAAAGTCTCCAGAGAAAGGAGACTCCACAACCCCTCTGGGGAGCCTGTTCCAGTGCTCTGTGACCCTTACAGTGAAGAAGTTGCCCTTTATGTTGAGGTGGAACCCCCTGTGCTCCAGCTTACATCCATTGCTCCTTGTCCTATCACAGGGAGCAAGAGAGCAGAGCCTGTCTCCCCCTTCCAGACACCCAGACGTCAGATATTTATAGATTTCTAAGTCAAATCCCCTCTTTGTCTTCTCTTCTCCAGACTAAAAAGCCCCAGGTCTCCTCCTCAGGCAGTGCTCCAGTCCCCAGTCATCCTTGTAGCCCTGCACTGGACCTTCTTCAGCAGATCCCTGTCCCTCTTAAACTGGGGAGCCCAAAAGTGGACACAGTATTCAAGATGGGGTCTCACCAGGGCAGAGGGGGAGGAGAACCTTCCTTGTTCTGCTGGACACACTCCTCTTTACACGCCCCAGGATCCCATTGGCCTTCTTGGCCACAAGGGCACATTGCTGTCCCATGGTTAACTTGTTATCCACCAGCACTCCCAGGTCACATCACCTCACAACCTGTACTGGTGCAGTTTATTCTTCCTCCCCAGGTGCAGAACTCTGCCCTTGTCCTTGTTGAACCTCATTTATTTCCTCTGTGCCCAGTTCTCAGTCTGTCCAGGTCTCGCTGGGTGGCCACACAGCCTTCAGCTGGATCAGCTAAGTCTTCCGGTTTGGTGTCATCAGCAAACCTGCTGAGCAGACTCTGTCTGTCTGTCCCCTCATCAGTGTCATTGATGAACATGTTGAACAGGACTGTACCTAGCATTGATCCCTGGGTGATTCCACTGGTTACAGCTCTCCAGCTGGACCTGGCATCGTTGATCACCACTCTGAACTCTATTATGTAACCAGTTCCTAACCAACCTCACCGTCTGCTCTTCCATCCCACACTTCCTGAGCTTGCTCACTAGAAAGGCCAGGAGAAAGGCCATTTTTCTTAGTGGTAGGTAGGATATAAAGAGAAGCAAAATGGAGCTAGAAAAAAATTGAAAATTTTGTAAAAAAAGAGCCTTTCCTATGGATTTCACTTTTCTGTTTTATAGAGGCTGGAAATTTAGATATGTGACATGAATAATGCATCTGAAATTGGGAAAGCACATATGTTTCCAGTCTTTGAATTTTGAGGTTAAGACCTTGTGAATTTTATCCTACCATCACCTAGGGAAGGTACAGAAGGAAGATATGAGGAAGGTAGAAGGACAAGAAGAAAGGGAAAAGAGGAAAGATAAAGAAAAAAACAGGGGGGGCAATAGCAAAATAATGTTTTTAAAAGTAGAAAAAAAGAAGAGGAAGGGAAAGGGAGAGGAAGGGAAAGCAGAAAAGTAAACATCTTTTAAATGTGGGAAAAAGGAAGAAAATATGGTCAGAGAAGTAAAAGGTATAAAATAAAAGTTAAAAAATTAGAAAAGAGAACAGAAAAATATATTAAAAAAAAAAAGACAGAAAGAAATTAGAGAAAGAAAAAGAAAAGAAGCTGTGAACCACCTAAATGTGAGGAGAGAAGCCTAAGCAGAGAGCAAAACTGGAACTATGGTCTGTAAAGCAGAAATTGTGCTCAAGGTCTGTTTTCTCCTCAAACTTTAGTAGTAGCATAAAGTGCCTGTAGAACATTTGAAAACTGCTGTGATCTAAGTGAGGTTAGATACATAACTGTGGCGATAGTTGCTCCTGAGGGGCCCATTCTGACAGTCCTTACTCATGTGAATTGTCTCTTTGATCCTAATAGGATTACTCTTCTAAATCAGGGATGCCATATCAGCCCGATGCCCAGGGTTATACTGATCAAGAAGGGCTTGATGTTGCAAACCTCATTCATGTGAGCTGCCCTTTTTCATGACAATTTTCTCATTGATTTGAAGAACTGTACATGTAGCCAGAGACAGTAGAATCAGGACACAAATTTAGGGTCGGCATAAAAAGTAGGAAGACAGGAGTTTTTCACTTAACCTTCAGTAAGGAATAGATACTCCCCAAGAAGGCCAGATAAATGCAGTCTCTCTCTCTTCACTGCAGGGAAGGCAATGGAAAGGCATGTATTGATCAGCCTTGTTCCACTCTGTCTCCTCTGGCTCCTCTTACTCACCATAATTAGAGTGGCAAAGAAGAAACCAACAGTACACTTTCACCACACCTGAAGCTCTTCTTTCGTCACCTCTTTGCTAATATAATTTAGTTGTTTCCTTGGATAGCTTTAGACAGATTTTTGCCTCCTGCATTAAACAAACTAATGATTTACAGAACAGAACAAATAATGAGCACTAAGTCGATTTTTAAACTTAAAATCTGAAACACTGTTTAAATGCCAAAAGAAAAAGTGTTACAAAAATGTTGAGTGTGGTGGACCCGTCAGGTTTTGTGCTACTCCATTAAAACCTACACCCTCTGGTTAGAAAGCACTTTTGCTTTATCAAACGTTGACACCTATGTAATTTCACTGTGATTCACATTCTTCTGCTTCAGAAGATCTCAAACTGCTGTCTAGTTTCCCTGGGGAACTGCTTCAAAAGCAGCAAGAAAGGATCTCGCTTCAGTTAGGAATGCTTCCTGCTGAGCATAGCTCAGAGAAGGCTTCTCTGGAATAAGCTTCCTTTTTATTGAGCTCCTAGTTCCAAAAGAGCTGTGTCCATCTGTCCATCTCTTTTATTTACGGCACTGTTTGGAGGACATCAGTTCTCAATAGTGGAATTTTGTTTTTAGAATTCCATGTGCTCTCTTAAGAGAGGGAAACTATAGCATGTGCTTTAAGTGACCACTCACAGTGACCAGGCAGTGACAGAGACTCAAAAGAGACAATCTCCACAAAGCACAAGAGTGGTCATACCTGCTGATTGTCTGCTTAATTATACATCATTAATATATCATTCAACTCCCCACAAACCTCATTTGCTGGTCATTTAAATAGGCAATAAGGTTATCCTCTAGAGCTGCTTATCGTCTTCCGTCAAGTAGCACCATTGCTACAAGGAATGTGCAAGACAAGGATTAAAGGTCACTGGGTTTGACAGGCTGAGAGAGTTGGGGCTTTCCAGCCTGAAGAAGAGAAGGCTTTGAGGAGACCTTGTAGTAGCCTTCCAATACCTGAAGGGGGCTGGGGAGGGACTATTCAGAAGGTCTTGTAGTGACAGGATGAGGAGTAATGGGTTTAAGCTGGCAGAGGGGAGATTTAGGTGAGCTGTTAGGAGGATGTTCTTTACAGTGAGGGTGGTGAGACACTGGAGTGGGTTGCCCAGGAAGGTTGTGTCTGCTCCCTCCCTGGAGGTGTTCAAGGCCAGGCTGGATGAGGCCTTGAGCAACCTGTTCCAGTGGGAGGTGTCCCTGCCTATGGCAGGGGATTGGAACTGAATGATCTTTGAGGTCTCTTCCAACCTAAACTATTCTATGATATTGGAAGAAATACTCCAGCACATGAAAATTGGCTGTAGGCTGTTGCCCTAGACAGGTAAGGAACAAATTACAAAGGGATTGGTGGGCATATGGGCAGACCTTTTTCAGCAGATCTGTGTATAAGCACATCATGGACCTTTTTTTTGCCTTGGTTCCCCTTTTGCTGCAGATGAATACCACAGCCATGGCTTCCCTTGTGAAAATAAGCCTGCAGCCAGCACAGAACAACCTTTGCAGCTGACAGTAACGTATATGTGGTGAGGTATTTAAAGTCTCATGCTGTACTAAAGGGAAAAGGGTATTAACCTCATCTTTTGTGATGCTAATTAACCTGTACAATTGTTTTATTAGGTCAGCAATAAATTATATATCATTAAAGGCCATGAGACAGTGAATATTGCAATATTCAGATGTGCCAATAGAACAGGCTTTGCAGACACTATAGTAAGTTACTTTTAAACTAATTCAGAGAGAAAAGTTATTTGTTAAACATTATTACATACAGATTACAGAACCAAATCTGATCCTTTAAAATAACACTGAAGTAGCAGAAAGCAAAAAAAAACCAAAAATATTCATTGTAAAAGCAGAACGGTTATCAAGTTTCACTTCACAAATTGAACAAAATGCAGAGAGCAGAATTATTTTTAAGACATTGAGATTTTAATCGTTAGTAGAAGACTCCAGTAGCTTTTCTTTGTTCTTATACTACTGCCCTGCTGTGGAGTTACAAGAAAATTCAAAGGCTGGAGACCTAACAGGTAGATTTCTTGCCATAGTGCCACTCCAAATGCACACAGAAGGCTTACAGTCACCTTGAGTGAGCTACTCAGAAGACAGAAATGGTAGGTATCTAGGAAGAAGTTGCCAGGGTTGTCTGACAGAAGTCTGCCTCTCTGCAGAGAAGAATCCTGGAAGTAAACAAGCAAGAGCTTTACAGGTATTTGCAATACCTGTAGGCATACAGGCTTGGTATCTCTATAGGCAAACAGTTAAAGTTATAAAGTTAACTTGTAAAGTGTTCCCAGATGAACTGTTTATTATATACTTGTGTAGATGTGTTTATGTAAAGCAGTGAAAAAGCTAAGCCCTATGGATTGAACCAAACTCATTTTTCCGTGAGGGTACTAAATAGGTCTGTGATAGTCTGAACCTTTGTCACTGTTAATCTTAACTGGATGCATATTGTAGCTGAATGGTCCTGTCACTCGTTATTAATAATCTAAAAACCAAAGTTTCTTAATGTTTTATTGGCATATATATCACTGTTACGATGTGAACCATGTTTAGCTGATAGAGTCAGCTTCTGCATGACAGTTTGGAGATGCTTTTAAGAGTTGAAATCAAGAAAGGAGATGTGCATTCCAGCACAGGTGGTTATTTTTGAGAAGCAACCATCTGAAAGAAAGAACTTGAGCATTCCATGGAAACAAGATATTGATCAGTAATCACCTGTCCTGTCAACAGGCATTTATCACTGGTTTGGTGGTAGGACTGTAAAAGTACTAGGTCAGAGGATGCAAGGAGAGAAACAGACCCCCCCCCACCCCCTCAGATTTTGAGTTTTGAGCATCTCTTGACATCCGCAGGAAATGAAGGCTGGAGATTCCTGTCTTCAGCAAGTCAGCTGTCTGCAGCTCACAGATTGAAAGAAGTTGTGTAATGACTGCAAAGTGAGTACATTCTGCCGAGCGAGTGTCCAAAGTGTGCTAGTCTGAGAGTTTGTGAATGAGTTGTTCTCATGTAAGGGTTAAGAGACAAACAGCGTAGCCAGTGTGAGACAAACACTATTGTTTTAAAAAATCAATTACATGCAATTACAGGGCCTGCTTTAACAGGACCTTTGCAGTGTGCAGAGCCTTCCCAGGTAGCACTGCTATTTTTATTAGCAATCCCCCTCCCCCAGCTCTCTGTACAGAGCCAAGTTTAGAGTCAGCAAAATTACCTGGAACCAGCACATTTTATCCCCAGCAGACCAACCAACCACAATTAAACTATATTACCATACATTAGGCTTTAAAGGGCTTCCTGTACTGCAGTATATAAAAGGCTGTAAGGAGCAACAGAGAGGGGAAGGAGGAGGAGGCAAACATTTCACATGTAATGGGTTAAAGTCATCCAATGTAAGCCCATTGACTTTAGTTGGCTAGGGATGAATACAGACAATTCAATATTTAACAATCAGCAACTTTAGCTTAGTCAGCAAGAAAAGGAACAATTTAAGGTTCACGTCTTTCCCTGTGCTCTTTCTGTCTTCCTGAATCTTCGCTTGGTTGCAATAGCTCTCTGTTAACAGGAACAACACTCTGCAGGGTTGGCTGTTGGGTGTTTTCTGCTGTGGCGTAAGATTACTCCTCGTTGTTTTATGGCACAGCAGTATACTTCAACAGTCACCTGAGACAATTATTCAGATACTGTATTGTGCATTGAGATTGCTTTTGAACAGCTGCCGAAATACTTAGCAGAGATGCACTGCCTAAAGCTCTGGTATAGAAAAGGAAAAGCCAACCACAGCAGCAAGACAAGATTCTGTGTCTCACTCTGCCTTACAGCTTGGGAAAAAAAAAAAAAAAAAAAAA
>VWZI01008216.1:2017434-2041804 GCA_013396835.1 Psilopogon haemacephalus
ATAGTCCCAGAAAAAAAAGACCCAGCACCATGTAGCAAGGAGTTTGTCATGAAAGGTGATTCTCCCCCTTTACTCTGCTCTTGTCAGACCCCACCTGGAGTAGTGTGTGCAGTTCTCGAGCCCCCAGCACAGGAATGACATGGAACTGCTGGAGAGAGTCCAGAGGAGGGCCACAAAGATGATCAGAGGGCTGCAGCAGCTCTGCTATGAGGACAGGTTGAGAGAGTTGGGGCTTCTCAGCCTGGAGAAGAGAAGGCTTCAAGGAGACCTTATAGTAACCTTCCAGTATCTGAAGGGGGCTACAGGAGGGCTGGGGAGGGACTGTTCACAAGGTCTTGTAATGACAGGACGAGGGGGAATGGGTTCAAACTGGCAGAGGGGAGATTTGAACGGGATGTTAGGAAGAAATTCTTCACAGTGAGGGTGGTGAGACACTGGAACAGGTTGCCCAGGGAGGTTGTGGCTGCTCTCTCCCTGGATGTGTTCAAGGCCAGGCTGGATGAGGTCTTGAGCGACCTGATTTAGTGGGAGGTGTCCCTGCCTATGGTGGGGAGTTGGAACTAGGTGATCTTTAAGGTCTCTTCCAACCTAAACCATTCTATGATTCTATGAAAGTGACTGTGTCCTTTTGCCTATCTGTAAATGTGCCTTCAATTCTGACCTACTTTACTGGGTGACACCTTGTGTAGTTCTTTGTCTTTTGAAGATTTATATGTGTAAGTGACTGAGTAATGCTTTTATATAATCTTTTCCATCAATGTAAATAGGCTTCCACGTTCTGAGGTTACCAAAGTGTACTAGATACAAGGTTCATCTGGTTCTTGAGGATGTTGTATAAGCTAAGATCAGGTGACTAAAAGCACAGGAAGGCTGAGAATTGGCTATGTTTGCAATATGTAGTGCTTAATATAATATCAGGTTATGCTGAAGGAGGTATAAGCTGGATATTAGGAAGAAGTACTTCACAGAGAGAGTGATTGGCATTGGAATGGGCTGCCCAGGGAGGTGGTGGAGTCACCATCCCTGGAGGTGTTCAAGAAAAGACTGGATGGAGCACTTAGTGCCATTGGACAAGGCTGGGTGATAGGTTGGACTAGATGATCTTGGAGATCTCTTCCAACCTGGCTTATTCTATTCTATTCTATTCTATTCTATTCTATTCTATTCTATTCTATTCTATTCTATTCTATTCTATTCTATTCTATTCTATTCTATTCTATTCTATTCTATTCTATTCTATTCTATTCTATTCTATTCTATTCTATTCTAGCTTTTTTTACCATTCAAGTTATTGCCTAAGATTTAGATTCTATTCTACTTTCTGAAGTTGCTTTATTTCCACATCACTGGAGTCAACTATTTATTTGCAGCTAATCAAATCAAACTACTCATTGTTTTAGTCACTTTGACCTGGTCAGTTTACAGTAGCTAAGTATTTGAAGTATAGGATTTAAAAACATTTCCTAGCAGGTGTTCTTCAAAATTGATAATTGTCTGTATAATTTTCTTTGTCTGTGTAAATATCTAGTCCTTTTTTTGTATCTTGTCAAGTTTGTGGATTCCAAGAGAGATTAATTTCAAAGTTCGGTTATGTGCTGGATAAAAATGTTGTGTTTTTTTTTTTTCAGGGTTGGATTTTATTCTTCCTTAATAGCATTGAATTGGATTTGTCTTCTGATTCTGTACTACGAGAAAGCGAGAAAATAAGCTCCCCATATTGTAGTGACCAATACACCCTTTCAGGATTATTCATTTTATAAAGGAGAGCCTTATTATGTTTATTTAAACATGAAAAACAGTTTCAGGGATAAATGCAGTGATTAGCAGATGAGACATATTTACATTTCCAGTTAACATTCTCAGGGTTTTTTTTTTTCTTCCTTAATATTTACTACTCTCATTACTGACTTCTAGGAAAGGCTTTCTATTTGCTGTCTTTGACTCCTCCACTTTAGCTGCCACTTTACCTCCTCTTCCAACCATATTGGCTCCAAAGTCCAACAGAAACAGTGGAAGATTCCTGTTGATTGCAAAAAGCCTGCAATCAGGTCATGGTGAAGTGCAGTGTTAAAGGGACAGTCCTCTTTTGTTCCCCTTTCTAAACTCAGCCAGGAAAGACTTGGCACTGTTTCCAGGCTACTTCGGTCTCTCTGCCCAGCATTTAATTTCCTCAATGTATGTAGAAAAAGTACAATACAGGAAGTGACCTTTTCTCCTACATCTGGGATTCTTTTGGTGCCTGTTTATTCCCTTTAAGTTTCATCTTAATAGGCTGTTGCCCTGAGTTATAGCTTCTGTTTCCTACAAGAACTAACTTAATTTCTTTGTCCACCCCCGTGACACAGGATTTCTCTCCTGAAATCATACCGCAGATCAGCCATTAGTCTAATCAGCCCAACTCTTGAGGAAGCTGATAAATCAACAGTAATCTAAACCCCAGCCTCCCTTCAAGTGCCAGCCTATGTCAAAGGACTTTGAACTTCATTTGTGTAATGAGCTCTGGCCCGGGAGGATGGAGAATAGTACAGCTTGATAGCTGATGAATGTTTGAGATTCTTTCTCCTTCTAAGCAGGACTGTGATTTTCCTTCATTTCAGTAAAATACTTAAAAGCCAATTTAGTCAGTGTGTTGGTGGTGGTGGTGGTGGTTAAATGTGGATTCCTGACCACTGAAAACTGAACTGGCAAGCTACATGCTCCTTTCTCCTTAAAGTCACTTAAGAAAAGGGGGAAATGATTATCTAGAGCGAGCTGTCAACCTTTATGCCAGCCTTCCTCCTGGTACGATTTATAGAACAGCTAAGATAACCTCTCGGGAGGGGGAGCTTTGCAATGGAAATAGCAAGTGATTCTTATTCTAATGAACGTAACACTGTCACAAGTTTAAAGTTCAAATCTAAGGTAGGAAGGTCTGGGGGGTGGGGGGGAGTGTGTGGCAAGAAGCCATAAAATACGAATGTGACAGCATATGTGTTCATTGCCTGCACAGAGCATGGAACAGGGGAAACAGGAAAACTTTATTTTTTTAATGAGGTTTAGATTTTTTTTTTTTTCCTTCAGTATTTATCAGGTAGCAGTTCTTTGATAAGGGTTGGATTTTTGTTTTGGCTCGTTTTATTTTGCTTTTTAATGCATGCGGTTGTTTGGGTTTGGGTTTTTTTTTTTTTTAATTTTCCTTGCTTCACACTGCCTGACTGAGACAAGGCACAGGACAAGTTGTGCGCCCCTTGGCCCTTCAGCATTGCAAAATGCACTGTCACAATTGGCACTCAGTAAATAAACCTTTGTTGGTAGCGGCAGCCAAGAGGCACGAAGGCTGAAAATGGTCTAGAGGAATTTAAACTCCTGGAGGAGGCTTATCCTGACGGGCATTTAGAAAAACACAGATGAGGATCTCCTGGAGAATTTACTTCTTCCCATTCTCTTTAAAAAAAAAAAAAAGAAAAAGAGAAACAATCCATTACTGGGTATCTGATAGCTTTCATTGATATCTAGCTTACTTCAGAACTGCTTTTAAAATGAAAGCAGACTTTTTTTTTTTTTTCCCCCAGAAACTGTTAAAAGCAAAACAAAACAAAACAAAAAACCCATTCAAACATTTATGGATCAATGGCAAGTTAACCTCCCCCTGAACTTACTCAACATATTTCTTACTATGAGAGCTTTATGAATGCAATTTAGATACCCAGTGAACCATAGTATCTCCTGTTTGCTGAGGCTGATAGCTTTTCTCTGTTTGGTCAAAAAATTTCCATCTTAAGGCTAGAGTTGCACTAGTTCCTTGCTATCAGCTGAAGTAGAAAGAGTCAGTTGAATAGAAAAGGGTGGTGAGCTGAAACTTTAACAAAGCTGTAAAGTTCTCACTTTGAAGACTTGTTTGTGTTAGCATGCAGCCCTAGCGTCTGGGTGCACTGCTTGGTTTGGAAGTGGTGTGGGAGTGGTGTCTCATGGGGCTCAAGAATTCTGGGTTGCTCTCTTTCTCAGTGGTCCAAGCCACCCCCAACCAGATACAGAAGAGGACAAGCTGCATCTGCCAGACTGCTCAGCAGTGGTAGCACACAGCTTTTGGATGGGACATCAGTGGAATGTTTATGACCTGGAATGTTCTGATACATATCAAATATATCAGAAATCCTTCCGCTGGTTTGGTAGGGTTTGTGTGAGTTGTACAGAAGCTGCTCACAGCCACCAGGAATATGTGCCTCTGCTATTCACTTGTTTGCTGGGGACTCCTGCCATGGTAAAGTTCTATAAAGAGCAGCAATATTAATTTGATCCCACTTATTTCTCCTTCTCACACAAGAGCTATGTACTTACAAAGAGGTACTGAATAGCCTAATAACATAAAGAGTTAAAAAAGAGGAAGTGTAGAGCTAAGTTATGTGTTCCTTTGTGGCATATGTTTGCAAGTCACGATGTGGACATGCTGGAGCGTGTCCAGAGAAGGGCCACGAGGATGCTCAGAGGGCTGCAGCACCTCTGCTATGAGGACAGACTGAAAGAGTTGAGGCTGTTGAGTCTGGGGAAGAGGAGGCTCCCAGGTGACCTTCTTGTGGCCTTCCAGGATCTGAAGGGGGCCTACAGAAAACCTGGGGAGGGACTTTTTAGGCTCTCAGATAGTGACAGGACTAGGGGGAATGGAGCAAAGCTTGAGCTGGGGAGATTCAGACTGGACGTGAGGATGAAGATGTTCATTATGAGAGTGGTGAGAGGCTGGAATGGGTTGCCCAGGGAGGTGGTTTGGGCCACTTCCCTGGAGGTGTTTGCAGCCAGGCTGGATGAGGCTGTGGGCAGCCTGCTCTAGGGTAGGGTGTCCCTGGGCATGGCAGGGGGGTTGGAACTAGGTGATCCTTGTGGTCCCTTCCAGTCCTGACTGATTCTATGATTCTACTGTGTTCTAAAAACCAGAATGCAATCCAAACCCATGCTTTCACAAAACCAAACCCATGCTTGGGCAGTATTTTCTTAGCCCTTACCTGCTGAAGTAACTAACTGGTGGATCAGAGAGTAGATTTAAAAACAAAATTGATCTCCAGAAAACCCCAACATCCTCTGTGAAAAATGGAAAACCAACAGATCCTGTCACAGTCTAGCTGTTCCCAAATGGTGGACACTATTGCAGCGTTAGGAGGTTTGCATTTCTTCTGGGAACCTGGCTGCATATGAGACCTCCATGAGGTTCAGGTAGCAGTTGCTGCCAGGTGACAGGTGACAGGCACCCTGGCCCTCAGTGGCACAAAATACATGCTGAGTGGGGTCGTTGTAGCTCAGTTTGTCTTTCCACAATAACATCTCCTGAGACATGGTCAGGACATGTCTGGGCTAGGGAATACAAAAGCTCAGCATCACAGCTTGGTGAAAAATCAGACCACTGAAAATTCTTTTTTTTTTTCTTTTTCTTTTTTAGCAAAGTTTTAATTTCTACAAGAGAAATAAAGTCATTAATTCCTAATAAATACCAACCTTACTATTACAAAAAACCCACATTGTCACAGAAGAAATGACCAAGTATAACAGCTTAATTCTTAACTTCCAGGATTAATTAGCAATCAAACAAATGTAATTTATGCCCACACCACGTTGGGCACCAATTAAAAATAATGTGGTGGTTTGGCAGTTATCTGACCCCCAACACTTTGAAATAACCCAGGCTAGGACTCAGTCAGTTGGAAGTTAATAAATGAAGCTTTATATTTACAGCTTTCCACAATATACAAGCAGATATTTACAATGTATGACAGATATTTACAGATAGATACAATGAAAAGGTAATACAGAAACACCACAGCCCTCCCAGAGATCAAAGTCCCTAAGAGGGGTAACCAACCACCCTTCGCCTCCACCACCAGTCTTAATTCACCATCTGTTTCATGCAGCAAATAGGCAAAGGTAGATCGGCCAGGGAGGTTAGCAGCAGGAAAGAGGTTAGTGAAATTATTCAGATTCAGCTACAAAAGACAGGGAGAAAGGAGCCATGCAAGAGCTACCACAGCCTGATCTGAAACTGTCTCAAGCCGTCTGACTTATCTATGTTTGGGTTACAACTCTTAAACATTTTTTTTTTTCTTTCTCAGTAAAGCTATGAGTGAAGCAGCACCATCAGTGTTTTCCTTTCTCAGCCTATAGTCTAATTTCTCATTCAATTCCTCCAATTAGTTCAAACCAGCACAACAACTTTGAAGGTAATAAAAACAAGCAAGCCTCTCTCTTTTCCAACAGCACGTGTCTGAAGCCTTATTGGGTCTCTTACTGGCACAGACTGATGCTAAATGCAGCATTTTGCCACCATCATGGGATGATTTATTTGTGGAATATAATTTTTTTTTTTATGCAGCTGTTATACCTCAAGCGGTAAATAAGGCTGTGGCTGTGCTCCTGAATTGTGCCACTTTAAATATACCACTGCAGTTAAAGTAATACAACCCATTGGTTGTTGTTACAGCCCTGTAAAACATCATTCAGTCGTGTAATCGTCCCTGTATAGCAAGGGGAGCTATCTGTGGTGATTTTCTACTGCATTGCACTCTGAAGTTTTTATTAGTGTTACAGTAATAGCTAAAAGAAGAAAGGCAAACAAAATGTTACGCTGGGAAAAATATTGAGCACAGACAAGGCCAAGTCAGAAGACTCTGAGCAGCTCAGGTACAAACCACCTTTTCCTGTGACCAAGGATAATGGTAGCACAGTATGAGCTGCATTAAGTATCACTGATGATGACAGGGGTGTAGCAATGGGTTGGGAAAACATAAAGTGTCTGGCTGTAGCATCAGCACAGAAAAAAAAAAAATATCCAAATCCAACTTTTATACAGAATAAGACCATTTTATGTTTCCTAAGACCATTTTATTTCAGCCTGGAGAAGGTTTTGAAGAGACCATGTAGTGGCCTTCCAGTATCTGAAGTGGGCCTACAGCAGGGCTGGGGAGGGACTATTGGCAAGGTCTTGTAATGACCGGATGAGGAGTAATGGGTTTAAAATGGCAGAGGGGAGATTTAAACTAGATATTAGGAAGAAGTTCTTTACAGTGAGGGTGGTGAGACACTGGCACAGGTTGCCCAGGGAGGTTGTGGCTGCTCCCTCCCTAGAGATGTTCAAGGCCAGGTTGAATGAGACCTTGAGCCACCTGGTCTAGTGGGAGGTGTCCCTGCCTATGGCAGGGGGGTTGGAACTAGATGGTCCTTGAGGTCCCTTCCAACCTAAACTATTCTATTCTATGTTTCTAACTATCAGAAGTCACAGAGTCACCATGGTACAAAGCCTCTGCTGAGGACTGAATGAAAGTCTGTGCCACTGTAAAGAATTGCCAAACATCTTGCAATACTTGGCATGTAGTGCTTGCTTTCAGATTTCAAATAGGCAGTGCAAAACAATTCTCACCAAGGGTTTCCAATAAGCTGGATAAGGCTTATTTTAATGCTTCTTTTGGAGAAATGAGATTCAGTTAAATTAATTGATTTTTAATTTTTTTTTTTTCCTCAAGGCAGAGCAATTTAGGGAACATCTCTCTGGAAAAACTCTGTGGGTTCAGGACAGAAGTTATTCTCCCAACAAGGCAGGCATCAACATAATTCTCAGTACCAGTGACAGAAGAGTTTTAGAGGTGTGCTGTGCTGGTTTGAACTAATTGGAGGATTTGAATGAGAAATTAGACTGTAGGCTGAGAGAGGAAAGCACTGAGGGTGCTGCTTCACTCATAGCTTTACTGAGAAAGAATTAAAAAAAAAAAGGTTTAAGAGTTGTAACCCAAACATAGATAAGTCAGACAGTTAGACGGTTTCTGACCACTCTGGGCTGTGGCTGCTCCTGCATGGCTTTCTCCTTTCGTGGCTGAATCTGAATAATTTTGCTAACTTCTTTTCCTGCTGCTAATCCCCCCCTGGCCGATCTACCTTCGCCTATCTGCTGCGTAAAACAGATGGTGAGATAAGACTGGGGAAAGGGAGAAGGTGCTAGGGGTGGTTAGAAACCCCTCTTAGGGATTTTGATCTCTAGGAGGGCTGTGGTGTTTCTGTATTACCTTTTTTACTGTATATATCTGTAAATATCTGTTCTATGTTGTAAATATCTGCTTGTATATTGTGCAAAGCCGTAAATATAAAGCTTCATTTATTAACTTCCAGCTGACTGAGTCCTAGCCTGGGTTATTTCAAAGTGGGAGGTGCAGATAACTGCTAAACCACCACATGTGCCCCACAGAGGAGTGTCTCAAGGATGGATATTTTGAGAAGGCTGCTTATTCTTCCTTGCCATGTTGTTTGGAATGGCTTTGATTTAATCCTGATGTAAGTGGAATCATTCTTTAGGATCTTAGTTTCTCTTCTGATCTTATTTAGGAGTCTTCATTCCTATATTTGGCCTCTCTGTTGATTTTGTAAGTTCTCTGTGTCATAATTGACCCATCTCTTGTGTGGCAAACAACATTCCCTTCCTATCTGAGAGAAACGTGCCAGACCTAATTAGCAACAGACAATGTTTTCCAAAGTGACTAGTAAGAGATATCCTGTGAAAATTGAGGCTCTTGAAGACTATCAGATTTGAGCCTCTGGATATGCATTCACACTTAAGAACTCACAAATAAGTTGTTGAAAAACAGTTGGCACTCTGAGAAGATGCATTTTAAACACAGTACTATATCTCATAGCAAATATGTTAATTACTATTTTCATACACGTCTTCTGAAACCCAACTCCTTCCCTTAGCCAGTGCCAAAGACTTATTCAGTGCCAGTCTTAACTGCTCTTAGCTGATTGTCCATTTTCTCTCACAAAGAAGGGCAAAGCCTGCCAGACGTACTGAGGTTTATCTGGCAAAATCCAAAGCTGGAGCACTCTATAGACTATGAGAAGAAAGTTTTAAAAACAGAGATTCAGGTTTAGATCTGATCAGGATTTTAAAGCATGCTTGTAAAACCATCAAAATATTTCACTGTGAAAAATATAAATAATAATTTCATTAAAAAAAAAAAACCGAGAGCAGCAGCCACTTGCAGAGCACTCACAAATGCTGTATAGCTGCTTTTGTGGTGGATCTGTTGCTTGCTGACCCAGTTTCAACTGGTGTCGACTCAACACTGTAAACTTTCTTTGGATGGTCAGAAAATATTCCTCTGAAGTGCTTGAACAAACAGGAGCTGCGAGCAGTGTATTGGAGATTACCTTACAAAGGTACATTCTCTGCAGAAGGACTTTCTAACCATGCTATTTTTAATTTCCTCAGCTGCCTGAATATTAACAGTTAGTTGCAGTCATATTAAACATCTCACTGCCATTGCTTTCATCAGGAAGTATGATTCTTTTCTCTGGGAAGGTGCTCTGCCAACCATTAAGTAAACCAGAAGTCAAACCATAAGTAAAACAAAGAGTAAGAACCAATGCAAATTCAGTGTTTATTTTGATGTAGTGTGGTACAGTAATCTGGGAGACATACAGGCATTTCAAATCTTCCGTGGAATGTGAACCTGAAATTATGGAAAGACACTGGAACCAAAAGATGCCTTCTTCATCTCTTGAAATACTTGACAAATATGCTAAATATGTGACTGTGTTCCTTAGAAAGCCCTGGAAGGCTTTTTATACTTGTAGCACCAGCATCTTAAGATTTTCTTTGCACAGAGCTTATCCCATCCCCTCCTTACTCCTACGCATGAGCCAAACTGCAGGCACCAGATGCATATGTTGTTGCTGGGTTTAATGTTTCTGGACATCTAAAGCTCTGAGAGTGGAAACACAGAGGAGGAAGACTCCACCTGTCCCAGCTAGACTGCAGTGTGGAGAATGTTAATAAACAAAAAAAGCAAGCAAACGAATAAATAAGTCTTCTTTGTAGATTTTTTTTTTTTTCAGTATTTCAAAATTAATGTTTGTGTCAGCTTTGGGAGAGTATCCCAATATTTTGAAGGTTTCATCAATGGAAACAGCCATGGCTTGTGTGTTCCAGCTGTTCCAAAGTCCATCTGTTAAGCCTCAAGATCCCAAGCCATGGTAGGATGGTTAAAGAGATGCAGGCTCCAGAGCCTGTGTCACTCCTGACTTGAAGACAATCCAGCCAGCAGGCTGATGTGGCAGACAGCAAGGCAGGCAAGTCTTGCACAAGTCTTGTGTGCCTTGACAAACATGAATCTGTAGGAACTTTGCTAATATGGACCCACATAACATAATTCTTGGATCCTTAAAGAGGTGGCATATTCTAAGAAAAAGAAATTCTCACCAGCTTCTCGGTTTTTAGGCCTTTCTTTACCTCTCCATCCCCATTAAAGCAAAATGCAATAAAACTGCAGAAAGGAAGAAAGAAGAGAAAGGGCTTGATAACAAGAAGACTACAAATAGGCTGAAGAGAAATGATGATACAGAAATCACAGTTCCTGCTTGCTCTCTGCAGAGGAATAAATAAATAAAGGCCAGGTGAAATTGGAAATATGTAACAACAGCAGCAGAGAAAGAAATGTGAAGACAGAACATAAATTATAGCAAAAGGAAAAAGAGAGAGGGAAGGGTGGAAACCAACTTGATTTCCTTAGCTTAGTATTGGGTTAGTAGTAGGCCATGCCTCTACTTCATCCTCTCCACTTCCCACACTTGGCAAACAGCAAAGCTGAGTTTTACAGAAAATCTTATTTCATGAAATTTATCTCCAAAGTAAATGCATCTTGTGCTGTGAGATTATTGTCAAATTCTATTAGTTTAATTAAAGACTATTCACAATTCAGGAGAAAAACAAACAAAAAAACAAAACCAAAAAGAATCCAAACCAAACCAAATAAACTGAACAGATTTGCACAGGTCATCTGAAGCTTGACACATAGCTTTGAAATCCCTTGTCTGAAAGTCTTGCTGTTCTCCCAAGTATCTTTGTGGTGTTCTCTTTGGGAAAGGGGATGGCAGGGAACTGTGCACTGAAGACAGAGACCATGGTGGTAAAAAATAAATACAACCCTTAGTAAAATTGCAAGGTGCTGAGGTTCCTTTTGCAACACACAGACAGATTTCTTGGGCCACTTCCAGATTTATTTATTTTTTTAATCCTCCACCATGAGGTCTGCCCTCCAAAATCCATGCATGCTGTTACACATGGAGAAAGGTAAGCATTTTGGTGACACTCTTACTGTATTACTGTTAGTGCAGCCTGTCTGTTCCCCTTGTGCATTGCTTGGCTTTTAGGGGTCTCCTTCACCATCCACACTCTGCCAGAGCAGCTGAGTGAGGAAATGAGGGTATTATTTTGCTTTGCTTTTCCTGTCTTTGCATTCCTCCACCTTCATTCCTCTGCCACAACAAATATAATTATTTGATGTACATCTTGCTGGGAGATTTCGTATCTAAGATCTTCAAAAAGCCTGTCAAGGAGAAAACAATAGAGAGGCAAGCTGAGAAACTCAGATGTGTTTTTAGGTCAATGTGTAGTATGAATGGGACAAAACTCTACTGTTGTACAAACACTTATGTGTCTAACTGCAAAATGTGAACACCTAATACCAAATTTATTTCATTATTATTCCCTCTCTGCCTTCCTTTTCGAGTTTAGCCTTTTTTCCCCATAACAGTATCAATTATTTTTAATAGTGTCTTGAATCCCATTCTTTCTCATCTCTCTCTTCAGCACTACCCTTTTCTCTGCTAAATCATCAAAGATATTTTTGTTCTTTTACCTATTGTGGCAGAGTCTGTAAACACAATCTTACAAAGAGAATTTCTAAGTGTAAGCTTTTGTGATGCGTTTGTACTAAAAGCTTTGAATTGCTATCTTTGATAAAGCCATTTGGTCTGATTATATTGTTTTGGAATCACACATTCAAGCACACCTCTTCGGAAAAAAAAAAGGATTTTGCAAAACACAGTATATTGCATCTCTCAAAATGGGAGAGGATTATTTCTTTTTAATACTCTGCAGTTCATGTAAGCAATTGTGTTTCTATCCTGAAATCCACACCTTAGGAACAGATTCCTTACCATGAGTGTGATGGGACACTGGAACAAGACGCCCTTGGAGGCTGGGGACCCATCCCTGGAGATATTCAAGGTGAGGCTTAACAGGGCTCTGGGCAACCTGATCTAGTTGAAGATGTCCCTGCTGACTTGAGCGGGGAGGCGGGGTTGGGGATTGGACTAGATGACCTTTGGAGGGCCCTTCCAACCCAGACCATTCTATGATTCTACAGTTAGGAATGAACCTTAAAGCCCAGTATTTAAAAATCAACAACCCGTAATCCTGAAGATGTATGTGGTGGTTTGGCAGTTTTCTGCACAACCCCCCCCACCCCACACACTTTGAAATAACCCAGGCTAGGACTCAGTCAGCTGGAAGTTAATAAATGAAACTTTACAGCTCCGCACAATATACAAGCAGATATTTACAATGTACAACAGATATTTACAGATATATATACAGTAAAAAAGGTAGTACAGAAACATCACAGCCCTCCCAGAGATCAAAGTCCCTAAGAGGGGTAACCAACCACCCCTAGCACCTTCCCCCTTTCCCCAATCTTATCTCACCATCTGTTTTTTGCAGCAGATAGGTGAAGGTATATTGGCCAGGGGGGTTAGCAGCAGGAAAGAAGTTAGTGAAATTACTCAGATTCAGCTACGAAAGGCAGGGAGAAAGAGTCATGCAGGAACAGCCACAGCCCAAAGTGGTCTCAAGCAGTCTGACTTATCTATGTTTGGGTTACAGCTCTTAAACAATTATTTTTTTTCTTTCTCAGTAAAGCTAGGAGTGAAGCAGCACCATCAGTGCTTTCCTTTCTTAGCCTATAGTCTAATTTCTCATTCAAATCCTCCAATTAGTTCAAACCAGCACAATGTACCAAATATAAAGAACGTTAGTCGTTCTGGTTTTCATTCTCTGAAATTGTTTCTGTGCTTTTGAAGGCTGCATGGGTATTGCAGATGGTTCTCGTGTTGAATATGGCAGGCATTTTGCATGAGCATGAAAGAGCAGCCGTGCCAGCCAGCGATGGCTGTAGCATGTTTGTTAAAGAAGACATCTAAAACAGTGTTTCCAGATACAAATTCAGAGCTCAGAGGCTGGAATTTAGGTGGGAGTAACTTTTGGAAATTCAGTGATGTCTTTAAGTGGCCATAAGTAGTTGAGAAAAAGTGCATCCAAGTCATCAAATACAAGTACAGGTGGCTATAAAGTTGCATGATATTGACCCTAGCATTTGAGGTGTGGGCAGACATTGCTTTCATAAAACTTTGCAGCTGAAAACATCATTACCCTGGGGCAGACATCTCAGCACCCATCAGTTCCTTTCATCAGAAAGGATTACACAAGTCTTCTTTAATCTGTTTAAGTCAAAGTCATAGAATTAGTCAGGGTTAGAAGGGACCACAAGGTTCATAGAATCATAGAATGGTTTAGGTTGGAAGAGACCTCAAAGATCATCAAGTCCCAACCTGCCTGCAATGGGGGTTAGGTTAAACAGGTTAAACAGTAACTGAAATTTTACAAAAAGGTTAATTCACTGTGTTTAAGTTAATTACCTGGGTAGATTTTTGTGTTTTGTTTTTTTTTTTCACTTGCCATGTTAAACTGCAAGACAAGCAAAGGAATTAGATACAGATGCTGTCCACACTTACGCATTAACAGAACATATTTCTTTACTTTCACATGTCATCAGTGCAAACTACTGAACACCCTCTGAGTCTCATAATGTCTACTGATTTTCAAAAGCACCTTCCTGGCAGAGCTAAGCGTCCTCTACTGAGAGTGTCAGTGGGTCTTTAAAATCATGCCTTTTCAATGATGTTTCCTTAGCTGTCTTCTCAGGAATCTGCTTTTTTTTGTTGGTTTTTTTTTTTTTTTTTTTTTTTTTTTTTTTTTTTAGTAAAGTACTGATTTCACTCTCTACTAAGCTGGTATCTGGTGTCCTTCTCCTTTTCCTATGTATTGGTGGTTTTAAAACAAGGAACTGAACAGTCAAGCTTTGTTTGAAATGATACCCAAATCACTTAAGACATGTAACAGACACTAGTCTCTCCTGTCTCCAATAATGAATCAGTAGCCTATGATATTTAAAGACAACTCGGGGTACTAGCTTATATTCTCTACTGTGCTTTAATACTGCATTTTATTCCAGCACACTACTGAAACTCTGGGGGGAAGGAAGGTGGGAAAGGAAGGCAAGGAAGTCAAGAGAGGAAGGAAGGCAGGCAGGAAGGCAGGAAAGGAAGGCAAGGAAGTCAAGGGAGGAAGGAAGGGAGGGGAGATTTAAATGGGATGTTAGGAGGAAGTTCTTCACAGTGAGGGTGGTGAGACACTGGCACAGGTTGCCCAGGGAGGTTGTGGCTGCTCCCTCCCTGGACGTGTTCAAGGCCAGGTTGGATGAGGTCTTGAGCAACCTGTTCTAGTGGAAGGTGTGTCTGCCTGTGGCACAGAGAGGTTGGAACTGGATGAGCTTTGAGGTCCCTTCCAACCTAAACCATTCTATGATTCCATGATAAATGAGCTGTCACTACAGGAGAACAGCTAAAAATAGTCTTGGATGTACAGATAATATTGTCTCAGCTGTGAACCCTGCTTTAGAATCTCATTTCACTCTCTACCTAAAAACCTATATGTCAGAAGAAAATATCCTGAGTGCCATCTACAAACTGTAACGTGACACCAAAAAGCCATCGTTCTATATGATGGAGCTACTTCTAATTCTCCCTTTAGCCCACATGACATCATAAAGAATATCTGCCCACAACATGATGTAAAACTGTACCATGCATCATGAAAAATAATTGCAACTCAATTACTCCTGAATTATAAAACTGTCAGCTAGGTGCAATAACACAAAAGCCTCTACATATGAAAAACTGCTTAGCATAGATAATTGCATATGTGGGAACAAAATCTCCAAAATAAAACATGGCTGCTCTGAAGGAAGGAGCAGGTTAATCACGCCAAAATAATTCTCTTTTATTGCAAAGGTTTGAGGATCATCAATTTTAAAGCCATCTCCTTGGGGGGAAAAAATTTTTTTTAAGTTGTTTGGGGTTTTTGTTTGTTTGTTTGTTTGTTTTTTTAAGGCGGGGTGGGGGGGAAAGTGCATCATTAAACTTTTCTCATTCTTACAGGTTATACCCAGCAACTCCACAAGAAGGTTTTGGGTTTTCTTCCCTTCCTCTCACTTTCTTGCTAAGATTCTGCTTTGTCAAAGTATTTGCTGCTTTTGCTAAGAATCACAGAATGGTTGAGGTTGGAAGGCATATCTAGTCCACCCCAGATACTCAAGGCAGAGGCACCCACAGCAGGTCTCAGAACTGTGTCCAGCTGTATTTTGAGTATTTTCGGTGGTGGAGACTCCATGACATCTCTGAGTAACATTTTCTGGGGTCTGACAAACCCAGAAGTTTTTACTTAGGTCTAATCTGCATACCCTGTGTTGCAGTTTGTGCCCATTGGCTCATGCCCTATCGTTGGGCACCACCGACAGGAGCATGGATCTGTCTCCCTCGTATCATCCTCCCTTCAGGTGTTTATATACATAAAGACCTCCCTGAGCCTTCTCTTCCCCAGGATGGACAGTCCAAGCACTCTCAGCCTCTGCTTACATGTGAGAAGCTTCAGTCTGTTTTTCATGTTTATGGCTCTTTGCAGGACTTGCTCCAGTATGTCAGTGTCTTGTATTTGCTTCTGCTTGAGCACTGTGGAAAAAGCTGTGGAAGTTTTTGCTCCCTGTCAGTGTTGTCTTAGCCACAATCCTTGCTTGAATAGCGGAAAGAGAAAAAGAAAGAAATACACTGGGGGAAACGAAGGATTCTGAGAGAATTGGCTACAGAAGTCTTTTGTGAGACAAGCAAAGAATCACAAAACATTAGAGGTTGGAAGGGACTTCCAGAGATCTTCGAGTCCAGCAGTGCTGTCAAAGCAGGATCACTCAGAGTAGTCCACACAGGAATGTATCCAGGCAGGTTTTGAAAGTCTCCAGAGAAGGAGACTCCACAACCTCTCTAGGCAGCCTTCTCCAGGGCTCTGTCACCCTCACTGTGAAGATGTTTCTCCTCATGTTGAGGTGAAACCTTCTGTGTTCCAATTTTTACCCATTGTCTTGTTGCTGCTGACCATCAAAAAGAGATCGGCCACGTCCACTTGACACCCACCCCTCAGATAGTTATACACATTGATCAGATCTCCTCTCAGTCTTTCTCTTCTCAAGACTAAAGAAAACAAAGCTTTTTTTTGCAGAAGAGGTCCTGTCTGCACTTTCCACCAGAACCTCCTGAGCATACTTGAGCATGAGATTTGAGTCTCTTTCTTGAAGTGTTGCCTTTCAGCAGAATGAAGAAGAGAATGGCTGTCCCACATAGCTTGGAAATTGAGAAGGAAAAATGAACAAACACAGTTCGTAAAATACAACATCTTGCTACATTAAAAATCTCACTCTGGCCTTGCACTTTCACAGACAAGGTTGCCATCTATCCTGCAGCAAGGCAGGGTCAAGGTTCCCACTTACATCTGGCTGAAGTGTGGAAGGTTTTGCAAGGCTGCTTACTAAAGGGAAATCTATTTTTATTTTTCCAACACAATACAGTCCCACAGTCCCACATTCCATTTTTCAGCCTTTTAAGTGTGCTTTTATAATATTTCATAGAATCACAGAATGTCAGGCCTGGAAGGGACCTCGGAAGCTCATTCATTCCAATCCCCCTGCCAGAGCAGGATCACCTACACCAGATCACACAGGAACACATCCAGGTGGGTTTTGAATATCTCCAGAGAGGGAGACTCCACAACCACCCTGGGCAGCCTGTTCCAGTGTTCTATGACACTCACAGGGAAAAATAAATTCTCCTCAGGTTTCCATGGAGCTTTCTGTGCCTCAACTTTCACCCATTGCCCCTTGTCCTGTCATTTGGCATCACCTGGCTCCATCCTCCTGGCACTCACCCTGCACATATTGATAAACATTGCTGAGGTCACCTCTCAGTCTCCTTCTCTCCAAGCTGCACAGCCCCAGCTCCCTCAGGCTCTCCTCATAAGAGAGATGTTCCATTCCCTACATCATCTTTGTGGCTCTGTGCTGGACTCTCTCAAGCAGTTCTATGTCCCTCCTGAACTGAGGGAACAGACCTTCAAAAATAACAGAAGAATTTCGTTTAACCAGAGGTGCTAACATAACAGATTGCACAAATAAGCTTTCTCAATCTCCCAGTGACTACATTTCAGTTTCTTAATTGACCTTTTACATGATTCACAGAGCAGTTGGGGTTCGCATGTATTTGTTCTTCTGGAATACAAATACGAATCAGCATTTGTATTGCTGCTGATGAAATTCTTTAGAAGCATCAAGGACAGGTTCCAGCTGCTGTGAACTCCGAAAGAAGCACTGTCATATTCTGTCCCAGTTCTGATTCAAGGCTGTCTGCACAGCAGGCAGAGTACCCTGAGAATTCAGTGAGAGGCAGTGCAGTAATTGCTAAAATGGTTAACTGAGGAAGCGTTTTTAAATTGGGGGGCTTTTGTTGTGGATTTTGTTTTGTTTTTCGTTCACCTATGAAAAAGGACATAGGATGCAGGAAACAAGACATTGTCTGAAGTGACCCCTAAAAATGAGGGAGGGGGGAAAGGACAAAAAAATACAATAAGAAACGCTGTCAGGAAAAGACAGTGAAAGCTCATACTATACCTCCATTTTATTTCCCTTAAAAAAAAAATTATATATATATATATTTTACATTTTCTACCCTTAAACTCCACCCTTACAGCTCTTTTGAAGTCCTGCAAAACACATTCACACCTGGGGCGCTGTCTCCAACCTGTACAAGGGCACAGCTTCTTGTACCTATTGTTAATGCCTCAGAAGGTTGGCAATTTATATATGCTGTGTTTATCTCTACTGTATGTGCAACTGCAGGGCAGGGGAGAAAAAGAGAGAAAGGTATTCCTCATACTAGAGTGCTTGACCCTTTGAGGCCACACATTGCAGTAGATGCAAGCAGGTTCAAGCATTACCTGCAGAATGTGGTGGTAAGCTGACCTCGCTGAAGGGCATCCTACAGGCATCAAGCTTGGGCTGGTAACTGCTATTACCTGTTAAATTGAGCGTTTCTCATATGCATAGCAGAAGTGGATTAAAGTGGTGGTTTTGAAGAGCATGAAATCTGGTCTCAGTCCGTGCTTTTACCACATCTCTTTCTTCTGTCACTAACCTGGTTCACTCTTCTGATTAATAAACTGGAGCTGCAGCAAGATACTTGGTGGCAGAAACATTAGAATCATAGAATCAGTCAGGGTTGGAAGGGACCACAAGGATCATCCAGTTCCAACCCCCCTGCCATGCCCATGGACACCCTACCCTAGAGCAGGCTGCCCACAGCCTCTGCCAGCCTGGCCAAAAACACCTCCAGGGATGTGGCCCCAACCACCCGCCCCGGGCAACCCATTCCAGGCTCTCACCACTCTCATGCTGAAGAACTTCCTCCTCACATCCAGTCTGAATCTCCCCACCTCCAGCTTTGCTCCATTCCCCCTACTCCTGTCACTACCTGATAGCCTAAAAAGTCCATTCTTCCAGTCTTACCCTTGCAACGCTTCCCATCTTTCTCCCTTTCTGTTATCCAGCTTTAGGTTGTGTTTCTTTGCTGCCACTGCAAGCTCAACCTACTGCCTTGAACCTGAGTTTACTCCACGGGGCAACAAACTTGCAGCTTCTTTGTCTTTGATCAGCAATGCCACGTCGAGAGCTTTTGCTCCACCTTTCTTCTGCCTTTCCAATTGGGGTCCTTAGGCCGGGAGTCCTTCTCCATCCATGCAAGTTAGCAGGAATTCAGTGCTAACGAGAGAGAGATGACCCACGTCATTTTTTTTTTTTTTTTAATTTTATTTGCAATGTCAAAATTGTTTTGCTGCATTGTCAATCTTGTCCATGCCAATTATGTTTCCCAGCCCCGATATTTAGCAGGAGCCACAGCTGTCGCCGTGATGAAAGGTAACACTTCTCACATGTTCTTTAAAATAATTACAACGAACCTAAATTTGCTACCACCATTGAAGAGGCTTCCCTTTGTAGAGCGTAGAGTTCTAGAGGCAGTGCCACCTTTTAGCTAGAACTCTTGTGCTGGGCACTGAAATTCTACCCCTTCTATTTAAATGAAGTGCCCCCATAATAAAAAATAATTTAGAAAAGTAAAACCAAACAAATAAACCCACACAAACGAACCACCAGACAACTGTCACTTGTCACAACAAACTGGGAGAAAAATTCAGTTCCAGCCTGTCCAACTTAATTTATTTACTTTATGCTAATGTGTAGGTTCCAGTATGAGTGGAAGTAACCTTCTGCCTTGGTTGATAGGCTACTAAACATCAATTTCTTTTTATTAGTGGCCAGACCTCTAGTGGGCTGACACTATCACGTGAGCACAGGTTTTTGGTTTTTTATAAACCTCTCTTTGGGATCTGACTGTCTTATTTTAAAAGACAAGATTGTGTATGTATGTGTGTATGTACATATACACAAAGCCCTCCAATGCAGACAGAAGTAGAATCACAGAATTAGTCAAAGTTGGAAGGGACCACAAGGAGCAGCGCCAGTTCCAACCCCCCTGCCATGCCCAGGGACACCCTACCCTAGAGCAGGCTGCCCACAGCCTCTGCCAGCCTGGCCAAAAACACCTCCAGGGATCTGGCCCCAAACACCTCCCTGCAGGGGCAACCCATTCCAGCTTCTCACCACTCTCATGCTGAACAACTTCATCCTCACATCCAGTCTGAACCTCCCCACCTCCAGCTTTGCTCCATTCCCCCTAGTCCTGTCACTCCCTGAGAGCCTAAAAAGTCCCTCCCCAGCTTTCATGTAGGCCTCCTTCAGATACTGGAAGGCCACTGGAAGGATACTGGAAGCCTCCTCCTCTCCAAACTGAACAGCCCCAACTCTTTCAGTCTGTCCTCATAGCAGAGGTGCTGCAGACCTCTGAGCATCCTCGTGGCCCTTCTCTGGACACACTCCAGCATGTCCACATCCCTCTTGTTATAGGGGCTGCAGAGCTGGACACAGTACTCCAGGTGGGGTCTCATCAGAGCGGAGCAGAGGGGGAGAATCACCTCCCTTGACCTGCTGGCCACACTCCTCCTGATGTAGCCCAGGATCTGGTTGGCTTTTTGGGCTGCAAATACACACTGCTGGTACTTTTGGTACTGCCAAAAGATCTGGACTTTGAAATTGCAGTTATTTGGTACAGCTGCTTCCTAGCTGTTTCAGTATATATGAAGCTCTACCTATGCTAATAAAAGCTAGAATTCAAATTGTGTTAGGTAATTAGACAAACCACCACTGCAGAAGTGATTAAAGAAACACAAATCAATATAGATCACGTTGCTCCATGTGGTCGTATATTGTCTTAGCAATGAAGTTGCTAATTGGTGCACTGATTGTGACCTGTGACTATCATACCCATCACATGCAAAGCCAATTCAAAAGTAAGAAATGGAAAGCACCCACCCTGTGCTTTCTGTGGCACTTATAAGGCTCAATTATTCCTTTTCCCTGGCTTGTAACACAAAATTAAGGTAAATGAAACCACCTGAGGACCAAGATACACCCATCTTAGCTAGTAACCTTCCTGTCTCCACCAGGTCACTTGATATGATTCACTTTGAATTGCTGGCACCATGAGAGCAGGTAAACTTTGTATTCTTTGATGAAAAATAATTTGTAGAAACACAGGTTATTTTATGCTGAAATGCCTACTGAAGCAAAGTGTGCTTATCCTGATGTTGTCTGTCGGCTCTAAATACAGTTATATTTCCTTAAAACACAGCAAATGTTTGTGAAGAGTTAGATAAGAGTAATTTAATGTAACAGAGGATATATGCACCTTGTAATTAAAATACTGTGGTCTGTCCTGTTTTGATCTGGGATTGGCTTCTTTAGTCTTTGACAGTGAAACTAAATCGAGTTACAAGTGATTTCTAGCTCACATTTCTCTTGTGGGTTCATTCAAATGAAGATTATTCTGGTAGTTATAGAGCAGAAGGCAGAAAGTTTTTGGCATGCTAGAAGTTGCAGCCATTTTCCTCCTCAGCTGGCTGTCTCTGAAAACTTTAAGTCCTTTGTTGTCTGAGGTTTTGCTTTAGACTTGCACTAGAACAAAAACCCCACATATCTCATCATTATTTTAGGGAGCAAGTGATTGCTGCGCTTATTTGAGCTTTAGAGCTTCTAGGCTTCATGTTTGAAACCCAGTTGCTTCTTCTTCTTTTTTTTTTTTTAATAATATTAGAATTTGTGTTTACCCACTCTGGTTATCTACCATTGTCACCTCATTTGGGCTGTAGGAGTCATCATATTGCCCAGGGAGGTGGTTGGGGCCACATCCCTGGAGGTGTTTTTGGCCAGGCTGGCAGAGGCTGTGGGCAGCCTGACCTAGGGTAGGGTATCCCTGGGCATGGCAGGGGGGTTGGGACTGGCTGATCCTTATGGCCCCTTCCAACCCTGACTGATTCTATGCTAAATGGCTCTGAAGAGGTAACCTTTGAGTAGTTATATGGACAGATGGAAACAAACAGTAGAGGCTGTGTCTCAAAAAAAGCTATGTTATGGGCTCTGGTTAGAGAAGCAGACTTCATTTAAGGTGTGTGCCCTTCTGTTTGCACAAAATAAATGCAGAATACTTCTCATTCTTAGTCAGGAGTACTTCAGACAGGTATTACTGATCTTAATGAGCTCCACAAAATGAGGTTTGGGAAAATCAGCAAACTTCTCTCTGGATAAGGTAGGAGAATGGCTATAAAGCACTGTGAGTTTGGCTCTTCCTAATTTCCTTTCAAGTTTGTGACTGCCTTGGGTTGATATGAGAAAACACATTGTCACCTATGACTCTACCCCTTGTGATGATCATAGAATCAGTCATGGTTGGAAGGGACCACAAGGATCATCTAGTTCCACGCCCCCCTGCAATGGACAGGGAAACTCTACCCCAAATTAGGCTGGACAGAGACTCATCCAACCTGGCCTTAAACACCTCAAGGGTTGTGGCCCCAATCAGCCCCCTGGGCAACCCATTCCAGGGTCTCTCAGCTCTGATGCTGAAGAACTTCCTCCTCACATCCAGTGGTGTAATACCTGCCTGGAGCAACAGTTCTGGTGTAGATTGCTTTTCTTTTTCTTTGCTAACACATTCAACTTACTTTCTTCTAAAATTTACCTTTCTAACTTAAAAGTAGCAGCATTACTTGTTTTCATAATTACCTTTATCTGAATTTCAACCAAAAAATAACACGAAATGTAATAATGGTTGGCTATTGTTAACCTTTAAAGAAGAAAAAGTCCCTCTCTTTACCATCACTTGCTCTTTCTCACTTGTTGCCTAATTAAGGTGTCAGGTCATTTTAACCAAACTATTTTCTTGATCTATTATTTGAATTTGGCTGGAATGGTTCTCTCTTTCATGTGTCTTGAAACCTTTATCTTTAACATACAGATGGACTTGCACACACACACTCTCAGATTCACATAGTTTGTCAGGCAAAATACTTCTAACCAAAACTCTTGTTTGCCCCAAATGGACTAATTAAGTAAACTGATTGAGTTTCTGAGTATTGCTAAATTCAGAAGCTGAAATGTTGATATAGCCCTNATTATTTAATTTTTTTTTTAAAAATACTCTTTGATCCTATATGTAATGACACAAAAGAGCCAGGTGCCCTGAGAAATTGTAGTGGTGAAGTGTGGAATTCAAAGCCCAAGTCTTACCAGTGTGCTAATTGCAGTGGAGGAGAACAGCAGTGTACCTGTAACTTAAGCTTCTTTGCTCAGTAGTACTCAAAAAAAGACAAGCATGCCTGACACGGACAGAAGAGAGATGCAAGAGAAGCAGCTTCTGAACCACATGGCTGACAAGGAGCAAGGACTGACACCTGGGAGAAGCAACCGTGCTGGAAACATGCCTCAACCTGAGAAGAAGCTCCGAGAGGCTATTTGCGTGCTGCTGGTGGAGCTGTGTGAGAGATTCACGTTTTTTGGCATCGTCTGCAACATGATCCTCTTCTGCACCCTGAAGCTTGGCTATCGCAACTACCAGGCAGCTATTGTCAACATGTGCTTTGTAGGCACCTCCATGCTGACACCAGTACTGGTTGGCTGGCTTGCTGAATGCCTCGTTGGAAGGATCAAGCTTGTGTGCATCTGCATGTTTCTTCACTTCCTTGGTAGGTGCCCCCTGGTGATTCTCTTGTGTTTTAGTAATTCCGTTGCAGAAGTGCATTATTGCTGGTATTGCATCTGAGAGCTGACAGTTTACTCCAGCCTTGTTGCACACCTTCTCTAACAGCTAATTACTTAGTTTCTGATCTATGCTGCATTGTGAGGCAGTGCCTGAACAAACCTAAGAGACTTTTGTTTGTGCATCAACTACTCATGAGATACACATACTCTTAGCTGTCTGGAACAGAGACATACCCTCTGCTCTTAAATTTGGTCCCTTTAACAAGCATCTGATGTTATTAGTACTTGGTGCAAACAGGAGGCTTTTGACTGGTAATTTGAGAGAGTTTGGAAAGTTTCCAGCTCTCCAGAATTTGGGGAGTTTTCCAGCTCTTGGTAGTAAGTTTTTTTCTGTGTGTACAGGTGTATGACCGTTGTGTTTGGACAAGAGGAAAAGATGTATTTAAGTACATACCAGTAGAAAGAAACCTTATCTTAAGTAGAGATGCTTCATCCTAATACGTACATTGAGAGCTTGCTGTCTGTTAGCACATTCTGAATCTTCTCTATGTGTTATTCTGGAGATCTTTTCCATAAAAGCATTGTTCAAACCAAGCCTGATGTGCTGTAGCATCTCACAGCTGGTAGTGACTTTGCCAGCCTAAACTAAGCTGATAAGTAGCTTTTACTTGGCCCAGCTGTTGAGCACAAGCAAGTCTGATTTCTGCAACAGCCAGCCCTGTTTCCACTTAAGCATGCAACAACCTAAGCAAAACATTCCTGAAATGTTCTGGAGCTCATTGCAATGCTATTGCACAAGCAACCTGGTTAAACGATTGCTGTTACATTCCATTGTTTTTCCCATGGGCTTCTGGTTGGCAATCTCCTGCCACTTGTCCTTGCCATGCCTGTCTTAAAGTGTAAAACTGGTAACACAAGCAAACCTTTGGTGTATTTAGGTATTGCTTTAACCAGAACTTTTGGGTTTTTTAGGAGGTGGATCGCTAAACACTCCTGGCATACCAGGATTTGAGGCACAATTGTTGGCCTTAGTCAAGGCTAATGTTGGTGGTGTTGACGCCTCGACATGTTTTGAAATTAGTCTCCGATTGCAACTTGGGGCATCCACAGCAAATGAAATCTGAGAGACTGGCTTTGCATACCAGGAGTGCTAAATGCAATTTAGAGCAGTGCTTCTGTAGATGAAGTTTCTGAAAATCATGTATTTTCCTTCCCCC
>VWZI01008216.1:2041906-2054533 GCA_013396835.1 Psilopogon haemacephalus
CAGAAACATTTTTTTTTCCCCCCCCCCCCCCCCCAAAAAAAAAAAATTTCCACGAACCTTTTGAGGATTTATTTGCTAAATTATTATTCCCATTACAGCTCTGGGGTTTCAAGGAGATGAAGAAAATGCTACCACTCCACAATGGGATGGGGTTTTTTTGGTTGATTGGTGGTTATCAGGTGATAATGTGTTTTAACTGGTGCCCTCTGGCAAATGGAGAGCTGCTACTCTATAAGCAGGTGGTGGAGAAAGGCCGGTGAGAGGAGCTACATTTCCAGAGTGAGCTCTTCAGTTGATAGTATCTTTATAAGCATTTCAGATGAAGGTTGCATTTTCAGGGGCCCTTAGTGCTCTTGTCTTAATTTATAGAGGCACACAGAAAGACTCTGCCTGTCTACAAAATTAAGATTCTCTCTCTCTTTGCGCTCCTCTGTTGCGTATCTTTGATTTTTGATCTGTCTTTTCAACCTAAGTGCCTTATGCATCAGCCCAGTGCTAATCCATTACCAATGACAATTTTCTTTCCAATTCCAGGCACGGCACTACTGCCTGTTGTGGCATTCCCCTTTGAAGATATTTACTTTGACAGACGTCATATTCTTCACACGCTGACCAAAAGGGAGCAGAAAGTAGTATTCTACTTCGCGCTACTCACAGCTAGTCTGGGAATAGGAGGCATAAGAGCTATAGTTTGTCCTTTAAGTGCCTACCACCTTGAGAACTGTGGACCAAAGGAACTTCTTTCTTTTTTCAACTGGTTGGTAACTTCATTCAGCTAAGTATCTGTTGGGGATGGTGGAGCATTGCCTTGAAATTCACTCCTGACTTAAAAGGCAGATTCTACAGGTTGTGGGGTTTGTATTTAGGTTTGGGTGTGGGGTTTGGTTTTTTGTTTGTTTGTTTGTTTGTTTTTTGTTACCTGCAAAACATTTAGGTTTTGAAAGAATTTAACCTGATTTCTGTTAAAACCTTTTATTTTCTTTTATTAGGACTGGTAGGTGATCATCTATTTTGGCCTCCTAGAGAACTCTTCAGTTAGAATTAGTGCGAACTGCTTAAAGCCTTGACAATCTAATTGCTGTCAGAACAGCATCTTCTATGTGGTTTTCTACCTTTGACATGGATATCCCTTTAGGATGTTGGTTTTTTTTTTTCCTGTTAATCCTTAATCAATGAAAGCAGAATTCAGTTCTATATTAGAATTTACAATTTGCAGTACCCTTCCAGCAGTAGAATCTGCTGATTTTGCTGCAGCTAAGGATTGCTAGTAGTCTCTAACTATTCACCTTAGTGGAAGGGATGTGCTGAATTGTTTCATATCTGTTGCTAAGAAGTTTTGGCATCAGATAAACCACCTGGCATTTGTCTTATGGTTGGAGTATTCTACACTTCTAAAGAAAACTTGGGGGGGGAAATGGCTTCTGTAATGGTTCTTAGGTTTTATTATTATTTTCATATTAACTATTTATCTCAGTGTGTTAGAGAGGTCGTTTCTGATGATATGTTTGCCTTTACTTGCCACGCATGTAGCAACACACTGCATGCCATGAACACCACTGGTACTTTCTGGAGAAACTATGGGGTGAGGATCAAAGATGTTGCAGTGGGAACCTCCATATTCCAGCTTCAAGGCAGGGTAAAATAAGCCCCAAACTGCCCCCTTTTCTCTCTTTTCCCTGTACATGCATGCTTATTAAAATAAAAACTGAGCACATTAGCATATTAACAATGCAATGCTGAAGAATCAATGAAGATCTTAGTGAATCAGATCTACTCTCTTTTGGAGGTGTCTTTCTTGGCCATTATTTTTTCCCCTCCAATTATATTAATATCAAAGACTTTTGAATTAAACCCAAACTTCAGTGAATAAGGCAGATTTACCAAAGGTGGATGAAACTGTTTAGTTTCTTAGGGCAGATTCTGCCTCCTTGACCTGCCCATAGGAGAGAAGATTAAAAAAAAAAACAAAACCAACAAAAAACACCTTCCTTTTTGGTCTATTCTGAGTTTTAATCCTTAATTAGCAACATCATTTTGATTAAATAAGACTCTAGGGATTAAGACTGGAGAGCAATCAGTTGTTCTGAAAGATAGCTCTGGAGAATTTATTGTACTGTGGTCTTAGCCATTCAGAATTGTGTTTAATCAAAGTGACATTTCTCAGTGTTGATTACAAAAGGAGATAAAATATGAATAAAGAGGTCCTTGGGGGGAATCCAAATGGGTCAGTTCTTGGAACTTTGGAAATATCAAGAAAGGCATCTGCGCGGTTATAAAAAAAGGAATAATTTTGCAGTGGCATCCAAGGAGAGACTGTTTGAGTGCAATCTAAGAGTTTTAATAAACGGGGCATTCATTCTTAGCATTCTTAATCTCATCAACTTCCCAGAATGCAATCACTTCTTCATAGTAGGCTGTTTTCTCTTGGTATTTGTCACAGGATTGAATTTTAAGATTATGTGGAGTGAGATGGAGATTGTGGAGTATTCTGGGTGAGGTTGAGGTTGTATGCTTCTATTTGAACAATCAGAAATCTTGGGTTCAGGGTTGGATTAGGAGAACTTGTAATTACTTATTGTCTAATTCAATCCGTGAGGAGGACTGTTTTGTGCACTTAGGGGCTAGTTCTGAATGCTATCATGAACTATGGCTCTGGCATTTTAACTAAGCAGAATATACCAATGGTAGGCAACACTCTCTCCCATAGCATCCTTCTGGCTAAACTGAGGCATTTTGGTCTGGATGATCAGGTAGTGAGGTGGATTGGAAAATGGTTGAAGGAAAGAAGCCATAGAGTTGTGGTCAATGGGATGGGGTCTAGTGGGGTCCCACAGGGGTCAGTAGTGGGACCAGTTCTGTTCAATATATTCATTAATGACCTGGATGAGGGCACAGAGTGTGCTGTCAGTAAGTTTGCTGATAGTACCAAACTGGGTGGAGTGGCTGCCTCACCAGAAGGCTGTGCTGCTATTCAGAGAGACTTGGAGAGGCTGAAGGAATGGGCAGGGAGAAATTTAGTGAAATTCAACAAGGGCAAGTGCAGAGCCTTGCACCTGGGAAAGAACAACCCCAGTGATCAGGAGAGTCTGACCTCTTGGAATGCAGTGTATGGGGAAAGAATTTGGGAGTCCTAGTTGATGGGAGGTTGACCATGAGTCAGCAATGTGCTCTCATGGCCAGAAGGGCCAATGCCATTCTGGGGTGTCTTAAAAGGGCTGTGGTTCAAGAGAGGTTCTCCTGCCCGTCTACTCTGCCCTGGTGAGGCCGCATCTCCAGTCTCACAGACCATGTCCAGTTCTGGGCCCCACAGTTCAAGAGGAACATAGAACTGAGTGAGAGTCCAGCACAGAGCCAGAAAGATGATGAAGGGAATGGAACATCTCTCTTATGAGGAGAGACTGAGGGAGCTGGGGCTCTGCAGCTGGGAGACTGAGAGACCTCATCAATGTTTATCACTATGTGCAGAGTGAGTGCCAAGAGGATGGAGCCAGGCTCTGCTCAGAGGTGCCCCAGGACAAGGGGCAATGAGTGGAAGCTGAGGCATAGGAAGTTTCATTTAAACATGAGGAGGAATTTTTTTCCCTGTGAGGGTGGCAGAACACTGGAACAGGCTGCCCAGGGTGGTTGCGGAGTCTCCCTATTTAGAGATATTCAAAACTCGCCTGGATGTGTTCCTATGTGATCTGGTGTAGGAGATGCTGCTCTGGCAGGGGGATTGGACTGGATTAGATTTCAAGGTCTCTTCCAGCCCCTCACATTCTGTGGTTCTAAAAAGGTACCTGGATTCTGCTGAACTGCTTCCCTAAATGCTTCTTGTATTTTCATGTCAAGGTTATGGACTCATATTGTTTTGGCAGCAGAAGTGAGTTTTGTCTGTGGGAGCAGGGAATGTGAGTGAAGGCTACAATCCAGACTAGGGGTGAAATTAATCAAGGACCTGCAGTATTTCTCTTGCTCTCCTTTCTCTCCTTCTCTCTTCTCAAATTTTCTTTCCATATCCTGTGGGTCAGTTTCTACTCTTATCCTGGACAAAATTTATTTTGACGTCTAAAAATATTTTTTTGTTCCTTTGGGTTGTTTTTTTTCCCCCAACCTTCTGTTTGCAGAGAACTCCACAACATTTATTATATTTCTGCAAAATGTTGTGAGAAGATGTTGAGGTTGCTACAGGCATCTCACAACAGCATTTAGCTTTGTATCTGGACTGCAGTCTTGGACTGAACTTCCCAAGGTAGCATTTGGCTGTCATGAGGAGATCTCAGAGTGCTGAAGCTCCAACAAGGAGGTGTTGCCTGCAGAGTTGGACTTGATACTTGATTTGATGAATTTCACTAATTCAGCTATGGGTCACTGGGGTCTCTGAGAGACTTTACGTAGTGCAAGTCCAGATTATGCAATATTAGATAGCTGCGGTATATGAGAGCAAGCAGAGTGTGCTTCTGATCTGCTGCTGTCAGTATAACACCAGCAAAGCCCAAAATTCTTAAGTGTGAGTTCAGGTTACTTTTTATCTTTTTTGGCCCATGGGGATTGCCAAAACATGTTGAGTTTTTTTCTCCCTCTCACTTCTTGAGAGGGCAAGAGATTTATGTTTCAGTCTTAAAGTACTTCGATGTACACTGGTGAAAAACAAAAGCATTCTTCTGCACTCAGGCTTTCTTTGGAGCTCCCTACTTCCAGTGAAACAGGACTACAGGTAGCTCAGGGACAATTCTTTAGAGAGTTTAGGAAACAGCTAATGGAAGTTCTAACTTGAAACCATCCCTAACAGACAATTTTTTAGTTTCACCATTTCAAAACTTCTACACAAGTTCCAGGTGAACCAGCTGTATAACTTCCCCCCAGTCCCCCAAGGAATGCTTTAGCTGAGTAGAGGTTGAAAATGTATTTCACAGAATTGTCATGGTTGGAAGGGACCTCAAGGATCACCCAGTTCCAAACCTCCTGACACGGACAGAGACACCTCGCACTAGATCAGATTGCTCAGAGCCACATCCAGCCTGGCCTTATAAACATCCAGGGATGAGGCTTCCACCACCTCTTTGAGCAACCTGTTCCAGTGTCTCATCACCTTTATGGTGAAGACCTTCTTCCTAGCATCTCATCTAAATCTCCTCTCCTCTAGGTTGGGTTCATTTCCTGTAATTCTATCGCTGTCTAGCATCACCTAAAGTCCTTGTTCCAGGAGAGCTGCTGCTGCATGGCTCTCAGCAGCACTGACTTCACACTGGTGGTGTACCAAGGTACTCTTCTCCCTCTTGCCATGGGTTATCTTTCTCAGTTTTTGTAAATAGCAGTCCCATTAACTAATTTATTTTAAAAAAAAAAAAAGCCTATTAGTACTTTTGTGCCATCTTCCAAGAATAGAATAGAATAAGCCAGGTTGGAAGAAACCTCCAAGGTCATCCAGTCCAACCTAGCACCCAGCCCCAGCCAATGGCACTAAGTGCTCCATCCTGTCTTTTCTTGAACACCCTAAGGGATGATGACTCCACCACCTCCCTGGGCAGCCCATTCCAATGCCAATCACTCTCTCTGTCACTAACTTGTTCCTAATATCCAGCCTATACCTCCCCCAGCATGACTCGAGACTGTGTCCCCTCGTTCTGTTGCTGGTTGCCAGGGAGAAAAGACCAACCCCACCTGGCTACAGCCTCCCTTTAGGTAGTTGTAGGCAGCACTGAGGTCACCTCTGAGCCTCCTCTTCTCCAGAGTAGACAATCCTAGCTCCCTCAGCCTCTCCTCATAGGGCTGTGCTCCAGGCCCCTCACCAGCTTTGTTGCCCTTCTCTGTGCGTGTTCCAGTACCTCCGTATCTCTCTTGGATTGAGGGGAGTATGTAGTTTTCATTTTAATACCTTCTGTGCACAGGAGGGGCTCAGTACCTACTTGGGATACACTTCTATTGCCAAAACCTCTCTCAGAGTACTTTATGTTGGGGAACCTCCTTAGCATGGTATTTCCAGAAGCCAAGAAAAATTTGGGATGAGCCTTGCAACTAATGGAAAAGGCATCGCTTCTGATAAATCAGATTCCATTGTTTGTTGAACGAGGGATGGTAGCATTGAGGCATTTCTCTCTTAAGTCCCTGATCTGGTGATATTGCACATACAAAACTTACGTTACCTGATATTAAATGTGTAAATGGTAAATGTTGCTGTAATGAATTAGTCTGATCCACAAGAGTATTTCCAGTACTAGACCCATCACTGCCTTCGTACAGTGGCTTTCATCATATACTTCTTGTAGCTGAAACATGCAAGTAAAATTTGGTGTTAATTGCTGTGGCAGTTTGTTCTGTACCGATGCTTCCCGTGCTAACTCCACACCTTTAATGCCTTAATCTTCTTTCAAGGCCTTATAGTCTTCAGCTTCTCCACTTTTTCTTGTCTTTGTGTACTAGGTTTTATTGGCTGGTGAACTTAAATTCGGCAGTGGTCTTTGTCAGCATTTCTTACATCCAGCAGTCTGTGGCCAGGAACCTTGGCATCCTTATCCCCTTTGTGTCGATGCTTATGGCTATGATCACAATCCGCATGGTGCGGGATGAAATGATTTACAAGCCTAAAACAGGTAAGAGGCAACTGTACATGAGGAAACACCTGCAGAGATTATTTTCACAGAAAAGATTTACTTGTGTAACTAAAAAGAGTTTTTCTACCACAAAACTGTGCTGTGTTTGGTTGGAGATGACTTGGAGTTTAGCTCTATAAGGTCTGTGTGTAAGAGACAACATCCATCCTATGTAATGACAGACCTGGCTGGAGACTCTGGGTCGGTTGAAAAAGTAGAAAGCAGCCTGCCAGTAAACTTCTGTGCATTTTCTGTCTTGCCAAAACATTTGCCTGTGCGGGAAGGAGTGTAATATGCTCATTTTGTCATGTTTGGTTCAACTTATGCCCGGTGTGTTTTGGTTAGTTTGTGCCTATGCTGAGGCACCAAGCACACTTATGTTTGCTCCCTTAACTATGCTCCACTGCATTACACAAAAACTTACACCTGGGCAGCCAAGCAGTGTGGTTAGCCAGCTAAACAGGAATATGCACTAGTAGCAAAGTAGGTTTAGTATTGCCTTTATCCTGTAAATCATCTCAAGCTTATTGTGATCTCTCTGTGCTTGCTTCTGTAACGTTATGTGGATTTACACATTTGAAAATAATTAGAAATGCTAAATAGCTCTAAATAATTCATGCCCCAATTATGCAGGTATCTTAAAACTGAAGAAGCTCTTATACATCTGAGGCCTCACCAGTTAGCATCTGAGCTCTACAAAATCCTTTGCTGGCTGCTCCTCCTCCCCGTTGGCCAAGAACAGAAATATAAGTGGAGCCTAAGCAACTTGCATAAGACTGTAAATGCTTGCAGACCTTGCAGTTCCGTTTCCAACAGAACCCATAAACTGGAAAAAAATGTCAGTAGTTTTGTTCTAATCAAAACAGAAATATATTAGCAGTGAGGGAATGAAGACATGAACCAAGTGCCTGGCAATATTATAGTGAAGATGTAGCTAGAGAGGTTTATTCAAAACTGAGGCAAAGAAATACATCCCCTCTGCAGGACCCCAGAACCCTCATGATAGTATGCAGCTGAGACCTGCAAAGACTAGCATCAAATTAGCCAGCTGCTTAAGGAAGAGAATGGTCATTGTCTGGCTCACTGGGGCTTACCACAGCTTTTACAACCTGAGAAGGAAAAAAAAAAAAAAAATCTTTATTATCTACTCCTGAACTGTACTATTTCATATGGACTAAATCTGTAGTTTATCATCTGACTAAGATGAACACTACAAAGTGGAATAACATAAATTTGTAGATTACTTCTATTTTGGCCAAAGTAGTACATTGGAAAAAAAAAAAAACCCTAGCACTTTTATCAAGTGTTTCCTGTGAACATTGTTTTATTTATCGTGTATTTTTCCAAGTCTTTGCAGAATGCCAATCGTTACAGCAGTATCTGCAAAGCTTGTATCTCCTTAGTCAAAGTATAAGGTAATATACTTTGTGTCTTCCAAGGAGACTATGAAATTGGAAATTCTTCAGAACTGTAATTCAAATCTAGAAGTGACCTTAAATGATTTTGATATGTGCTGCCTTTTTTATTTTAAGGTAATTCTTCAAGTATGGATCACGCATTCAATTATGTTTAACTGTCAAGCATGGACTTCATTTGCATTTCTTCCCACTGCTATAATTTTGAGGATTGGCAGGTGACCAGAGATGAGGAAAAAAATAGTATCTACTATCTAGGGTGCAATGTAGGCTTTTTATTGTGGTTAAGTAGCATAGACATAGATATTCATTATTAGATCAAGGTCAGAGTAGCAGAGCATTAAAGCCAAGGGCTGAAGTACAAAGAAGACAAATTGCTTAATTGAAGTTGTAATTTAGTATAAGTATAATTTTTTTAAAGAAAACAGTAGGAGTACAAGTATAGAGTGAATTATGTTGATCTATACAGTGTACACTTATATAAATATTTATATATTTAAACATGCCTCTTACTATCTGATCAGATTTGTAATCTGAAGAATTCACCACTACAGACTTCTAGGAGGTTTTCTTTTTTCTACTAAAGGAGGAATGAGTATATTTATTCTAATAACATTGGTGGCTAAGTCCTCTTGATATCAATTAGATCTATGTGTCATTCAAGTTGCTTTTTGAACCGCAACTTCCAGCAGCTTTATCTTCCTAGTTTACTAGATTTTTATAATCTGCTGGGCTCCCATGATGAGAAACACAGCTAAATAATGTATTTGTCTGGATTGCCTTGTACAAAAGAATATTTCCTAAGTAGCTGATTGAAATTACATTAAAGAAGGCCTCAGCTGGTCCAGTAAGAAAGGCAGGGAAAATATCAGGATTTGTTGTCTATTTTAGTCCTTTTTCTTTTTTCCAGTAAGAAAATTTACCCAACATCTTCCATTCCAGATGAAAGGTATAGGCTGGATAACAGGAAGAAGTGCTTCAGAGTGATTTGCCATTGGAATGGGCTGCCCAGGAAGGTGGTGGAGTCACCATCCCTTAGGGTATTCAAGAAAGCACTGGATGGAGCACTTAGTGCCATTGGGTAGGGCTGGGTGATAGGTTGGACTGGATGATCTTGGAGGTCTCTTCCAAGCTGGCCAATACTATCCTATTCCAAAGAAGATAAGAGTGACTATGGTCAGATGAAAGATCACATTCTGTGCTTCTCAGTTCCACAATCTCTCTGGGCAACCTGTGCCAGTGTCTCACCACTCTCACTGAAAAGAACTTCTTCTTAACACCTAGTTTAAATCTCCTCTCTGCCAGTTTAAACCCATTCCTCCTCATCCTGTCATTACAAGACCTTGTAAGTAGTCCATCCCCAGCCTTCCTGTAGGCCCCCTTCAGATACTGGACTGACAGAGAGTATTTGAGCTCCCTTCTCACCCCACTTCTACATTTGCCTTGCTGCTGGACCTCAGGAGATATGCAATAGTTCAATACTGCCTTCAAAAAAAAAAAAAAAAGAATGCTTTGGAACAAATCCAGACTGCTACTGCCTTCCCTTTCCCCAAAAGACACAAAGGTGAATATATCAGGATGGGTGTTTTGTTTTTGGTTTGTTTTTTCTTTTTCCCCTCCCAAAGCCTTTTGTCTTGTTTATTTAGGCAGCAAGTGAAAACGTCCCAATATCTAATGTCTCTGTCTGCAGACAGTTCCCTGCTGACGACGTTCGGGGTCATTGCTGCGGCGCTGAAAACCTGCTGCGTGCGGTATCGCTACTTCACTGCGGGCACAGCAACCTGGCTGGATCATGCCAAGGAAAACCATGGTGGCCACTACAGTGAGACTCAGGTGGAAAGCACAAAGCTGCTTGCCAAGCTCTTCCCCTTGTTTGCTTTCCAGATTCTGTACAGAACATGCATTATGCAGGTGGGTACCCAGCTTTGTCAAGAACAAGGTTGGAATCTACTGTGGAGTGTTTCATTCTGTGTCTCTAGGTGTTAAGGTGCTTTTCACTGTTCACAGGATCACAGGGGGTTAGGGGTTGGAAGGGACCTCCAGAGATCATCGAGTCCAACCTCCTGCTAGAGCAGGACCATACAATCTAGCACAGGAACACATCCAGACAGGGTTGGAAAATCTCAGAGAAGGAGACTCTGCAACCTCTCTGGGGAGCCTGTGCCAGTGATCTAGGACCCTTATAGTCAAGAACTTCTTCCTTATGTTGAGATGGAATTTCCTGTGCTGTAGTTTCCATCTGTTGGTCCTTTTCCTATCCCAGGGCACAAGTGAGCAGAGACTGTCCCTTCTTTCCTGACCTCCAGCCCTCAGATATTTACAGCCTCCTCTCCAGACTAAACAGCCCTAGGTCTCTCAGCCTTTCCTCATCAGGTAATGTCCCTTCAGCATCCTTGTAGCACTCCACTTGACCTTCTCAAGTAGATCTCTGTCCCTCTTTAACAGGGGAGTCCAGAACTCGATGCAATATTCCAGGTGGGGGCTCACCAGGGCAGAGTAGAGAGGAAGGAGAACCTCCCTCAGTCTGATGGCCACACTCTTCTTAATGCACACTGGGATCCCATTGGCCTTCTTGGCCACAAGGGCACACTGCTGTCCCATGGAGACCTTCTTGTCCACCAGGACTCCCAGATACTTCTCCACAGGTCTGCTTTCCAGCAAATCACCTCCCAGCCTGTACTGCTGCAACTTGCTATTCCTTCCCAGATGCAGGATGTGCTCTTACCCTTGTTAAGCCTTGTTGCTTTACCAATGGAGCAACCTTGGAGACAGTTTTAATTACCTGAGGATATACCTCACTTTGTCTCCTCATCTCATAAGGAAAATTGACCTGGTCAAGACTCATGCAAGAGCTTCTGTGCCTGCTTGCTGCTCGTTTTACTGATCCCTTGCTGACTGAAGCTTATATTGCTGGAGTCCTGTGCTCCTTATGCTTTCACGTTGCAGGTTCAGAATTCCTCTGGGGGAAAAAAAAAAATAAATTTCCAGTTTCTTAAATGTTCACTTATTTTTCTGGAGAGGTAGCAAACCTTTGTTTTCTCTTCTGGCTCTATGTTTCTCCTGCTGTACTGTCAGGATTATGGGGCTGTTGGGTGGAAATGGATGTGTTTCCATTGGTGGAAAGAAGCAATCCTTTCACAGCTGCTCTATCAGCATATGTAGTTCTCTCCACGTCTGTGTGTGTGTGTGCTCTATAAACCTAAATGTGGCGAGAAGCTGCTGAAGCTGACATGATTCCTTCGGATTCATTTCTGCCTGGATGATCCTGGCTAAGCAAGCAGAACTTTGAGGTAGCTTGCCCTTTGGCAACTCAAAAAAAAAAAAAACCAAACCAAAACCACAAACTCAGCAGCAGGCCCATAAACATGTGTTTACTCTTTGTTTTAAAATGCTGCTTGAGGAAATTCTTAAAAATATGTGGTGTGCGCTCCTTTACCGACGCTTCCTCTTGCCATCACAAAATGATTTGGGTTGGAAAGGACTTTTAAAGATCATCTACTTCCAACCCTTCAGCCATGACAAGGGTGCCTTCCACTAAACCAGGTTGCTCAAGGCCTCCCTCACTGAACCTGTTGCTTCCAGTGCCTTGTAGTCCCTCTTGATGTTCTTTGGATTGCTTTCTGCTGTGTTGCTGCCCATCTGAAACAGCAGCGATGGATAATAGTCATTGGGATGTACAAGAGCTGGCAACCTCTCTGTAGATCTGGATGATAGATCAGTATCTTTTTCTCCAAAGATTAATAGCATTTCTTCCCATATTATTAAGTTAACAGCTTTCAGTGCCTTTGATTCATGTTGATGATATTTTAATTCCAATTAAGAAGTCAGTTCTGATCTTCAGTGGGCAGTGGAAAAAAGGAGCCAACAAAACTTGGCTTGATTCTGATCTTTCATAGTTCTGTTGCCATTTATTCACTCTCTTACAATTTATATATTCTCCTGGAGGTGGAATGTAGGTGAAAAATATTTTTATTAAGAGCTAGCTTTTGAGTAATTCTTTAGCACTGAACAGACTGCCAGTGAGTAGTGTTGACTACAAGTGCTGATGAGAAATCCTGTATGAGCCCTGTTGCTAACTGTGTATTAATTTTCAGATGGCTATAAACCAGTAATATTCTACCTGGACTTGGCATTCCAAGTCATATTGAGATGCCATCCAGAATGCTGCAGCAATCCAGAAACCTTTGGAATAAGAAACTGAGTAAACAGTTTTACATCCAGCTCTGGCAAGACTGTACGCTGTGAATTGTTCAAGTTACCTCTCTCTTTTTCCCGCCAGTCTGTAAGATGGAGTGGGTTATCGTTTCCTGTTTGTTGGTTTGAACTAATTGGAGACTTTGAGTGAGAAATTAGACTATTGGCTGAGAGAGGAAAACACAGGATGTCACTTCACCCAGACCTTTACTGAGAAAGAAAAAAAAAAATAGTTGTTTTTAAGAATTGTACCCAAAATATTAGATATCAGACAGTTTCTGACCGCTCTGGCTGCAGCTGCTTCTCTTTGCATGGTCTCCTTTGTCTTTGCCTTGGTAGCTAATTCTCAGTAATTGTACTAACTACTTTCCTGCTACTAATCCCCCTGGCTGATCTACCTCTGCTTATCTTCAGCATCAGCAGGTGGTGAGATAAGATTGGGGAAG
>VWZI01008216.1:2066297-2093983 GCA_013396835.1 Psilopogon haemacephalus
ATATATAATATATATTCTAGAATATATAAATGTTTCTTTTAATTTATATACAATTAAAAATAATTTATATGTGTATTAGCATGTACATAATATATATTATATTATGGTGTATTGTGTTGTGTTGGCAAGCATTTGCCCCCCCATGGTGCATGGGGATTGGTGCTGAAGCTAAGCCAGCCCACAGTCACACCATTTAGCATCCAAGCTGCCTGATGCTCTCTGGCTGCTTTGCCCTACCAAACTTTAGCAGGCATACAGTGTTTGCAGGAGTGCAGCAAGAACATTATCTGCCCATCAACATGTCTCAGAGCATGGTTAGTTTGGAGGATGTATTGGGGATCACTTCACCCACTGATGAAATGCAATAGTCCCTGGGCTGGAAGGCAGCAGCTGTTTAGTAGTTCCCAGCAGCACCGTGGGAGAAGTGAAGAATGGAGTAGGCAATTGGAGCAGCAGGGGTAATTTAGGTAAGTAGGAGGCAATTATCCAGGCTGCATTTGGCCAGAATGCAGGTTTTGCACCCCTGCTTTTGAGAAGGAGGAATAAAAGAAAACTTTTTAGGCTCTTGGTGATTCAAGTTAGCTAGGACGCTCACTGTACAGTGTTTCAGACTACACTGTCACAGCTACGGATGGTGTCTCAGGCTCACCTGTGTTCTCTTGCCCTCAGACTTTTGTTTCCTAGTGTGAATGAGGGAAAAATACTGTCCACGACTTTGAAAAAAAAAATTCATACTCTTCTTTAATATCTTTCCAAAGCTCTCATTTGGATATTCAAATTAAAAAGGATGGAATATGATGATTGCGAAGTTTCATTTGTATGCAGAAGTGCTTCAGGCAACTCAGCATCCAAACAGGATCCTCTTCTGGCAAGTTTCTCAAGATGAAGGTTGTGCAAATGCAACTAATACAGCAGGCAGGAGACACTGGGGCTTGGAGAAGTGTGAGTGAGAATCACAGAATGTCAGGGGCTGGAACTGACCTCAAAATGTCATCCAGTTATGTCCCCCTGCTAGAGCAAGATCTCCTACACCAGATCACGCAGGAATGCCTCCAGGCAGCTTTTGAATGTCTCCAGGGAAGGAGACCTCCCCAGCCACCCTGGGCAGCCTTTTCCAGTGTTCTGTCACCCTCACAGTGGGGGGGAAAAAAAAAATAAATCCTCCTCCTGTTTAAATGAAACTTCCCATGCCTCAACCTCCACCCATTGCCCCTTGTCCTGTTATAGGGCACCACCAAGCAGAGCCTGGCTCCAGCCTCCTGGCATTCACTCTTTACATATTGATAAATATTAATGAGGTCACCTTTCAGTCTCCTCCTCTCCAAGCTAAAGAGCCCCAGCTCCCTTAGTTTCTCCCCATAAGAGAGATGTTCCATTTCCTTCATCATCTTTGTGACTCTTTGCTGGACTCTCTCAAGTAGTTCTATGTCCCTCTTGAACTGGGGGGCCCAGAACTGGACACAGTACTCCAGGTGCAACCTTACCAGGGCAGAGTAGAGGGGGAGGAGAACCTCTCTCTACCTACTAGCCACCCCAGAATGGCATTGGTCCTTCTGGCCGTGAGAGCATATTGCTTGCTCATGATCAACCTCCCAAGCTATGAATTAAGAATCAGGAATGTTGTGACAGTCAGGGGAAGTTACTCAAGCTGAATTGCACCTGATGGGATTAGTTACAGTTGTTCATGCTACAAGGGCCTACTACTCTTTCCCCCTCACCACTGAAGTTGTCACTTCTTCTTTCTAGCAAGAAAGTGAAAGACCTTGTCTCAAGAAATAGCCTGTGACTCTAGGGGTTGCTCTCTGGGAAAGAGGAGCATTGCCCAGCCTTATATCAGCTAGGTAACTCCCCAAGTTCAGGTAGAACACTGATTTTTGGAAGCACCTATTAGTGGCTCTAGTTATATTTACTGCGCTGACTCTGCCATGGGAGGTTTCCCTTTCCTGCAGTGTTAAATATCACATCTGTTGCCTGTATGCCTGCTGACTGTGGGGGTGTTTCCCTTGTTTTCCTGTCCCTGAGGTTTTAAAAGACGAAAGCAACCATCCAATGGAAGGATCTTTCCACACTTGTGGGGTATTGATCGCTATATGTGGGATGGTTTGTTAGGGAGTTTCATTGAAACAGTTGAGATAACATTTTGCTAATGGGGTACAGACCAACGCATCTGATCACCCTTCTGCAGCAAGTAAGCCCTACAGAAACTCTTTATTAGAGACACTTTGGGCTTTTTTTTTTTTTTTTTTCTTTTTTTTTTTGTTTTTTTTTTTTTTTTTTTTTTTTCTGTTGCNTATCTATCTTCTACCATAGGTTGTTTCTTTTATTTAATCTCTAACTGTATCTGCTTCCTTCCTAAGGTTCCTTACTCTCATTCCGGCTTGTGCCAGAAAGAATTAGAGGGATTTCCATGCATTTTTTAACTCTCTTTAATGGAGCTGGCTGCTTTATGGGAGCTTTCTTGGTTCAGACAGCCCATGCAAGCACTCACGGTAAGAATGTGCTCATCTCTGCTCTTCCTGTAGCAGTTTTCTAGTGTTATTGATTTGGAGAATTAGGGGCCAGAATTAAAAGGGATGCCAAAGTTTTATTGATTTGCTCTCACAATTAAAATGGAATTAAGATGGGAAATAGCCTTTCAGCTGTACTCATCCAATTTTAATGAGTCACCACAATTTTGATAGAGTAATTAGCAGATGTCATCTTGCAGGGAGCCCTTGTGTCACAGAATTGTCAGGGTTAGAAGGCACATCAAGGATCATCTAGCTCCAGACCCCCTGCCATTGGCAGGGACACCTCACACATCCAGCCTGGCCTCAAAAACTCCCAGGGATGAGGCTTCCACCACTTCTTTGGGCAACCTGTTCCAGTGTCTTGCCAAGTTCACGGTGAAGAATTTCTTCCTAACATCTCATCTAAATCTCCTCTCCTCTAGCTTGTATTAATTAAATTTACTAATTTAACAATTGTATTAATTAGGCAGTTCTAATACTGCCTAATATCCCCAAAAAGTCCTTGTTCCAGGAGAGCAGCACTGACTTTACACTGGTGGTGTCTCAAGGTACTCTTCTCCCACTTGCTATGGGTTCTGTGAGGCAAGCTGTATGACATTTACCCGACATCCCAAAACATCCCTCCCCAGCTTTCTTGCAGGCCCCCTTCAGATCACAATACAGTCTCCTTGGAGCCCTCTGCTCTCCAGATTGAACACCCCTGACTCTCTCAGCCAGGCTTCATAGGAGAGGTGCTGGAAGACAAGAAAATATGCTGTCAAGGAAGCAGCTTTTGATGTTCATAAAGAAATACATTCATTTTAGTCATCCCTATGTGGAAGCCTCTGACAGTGAGAGAAATAGTAAAGCTTCAAAGAAATGAGAATGTGTTTTCCTTTCTGTTCCTCGGAGCTATATGGCAATGGAAGGTGGGTGGAGTGTTTCAAAGCTGTTGAGGGAAGTTTTGTAAAGCCTTTGACACTGTGCCCCACAATATCCTTCTCTCTGAGCTGGAGAGGTACAGATTTGGTAGGTGGACTGTGGAATAGAGTAGAATTGAGCATGCTATCGTCCTGAGCACTGTTAAATTTTGAGGGAGTTCAGTGACAGTCTGTAATCAGGTAATAAGGTGCTGGAATGGGATTGAATAGAATCGTAGAGTCATCAGGATTGGAAGGAACCCAAATGATCCTCCAGCTCCAACCCCTCTACCTTGGGCATGGACACCTCACACTAGATCAGGTTGCTCGGAGCCACACCCAGCCTGGCCTTAAAAACTTCCACCACCTCGCTGGGTAACCTTTTCCAGTGTCTCACCACCCTCATGGTGAACAACTTCTTCCTAACATCCAATCTGAATCTTCCCACTTCTAGTTTTGCTCTGTTCCCCTTAGTCCTGTCACTATGTGACACCCTAGAAAGTCCCTCCTCAGCTTTTCTGTAGGCCCCCTTCAGATGCTGAAAGGTCACAATAAGATCTTCTCAAAGCCTTGTCTTCTCCAGACTAAACATCCCCATCTCTCTCAGCCTGTCCTCACAGAGCAGCTCCAGCCCACTGAGCCATCCTTATGGCTCTTTTCTGGACACACTTCAGCATGTCCAGATCTTTCCTGTAACATGGGATCCAGAACTGGACACATTACTCTGGGTGTGGTCTCACCAGAGTGGAGTAGAGGGAAAGAATCATCTCTCTTGACCTCTTGGCCCCACTTCTCATGATGCAGCTCAAGATACAGTTGGCTTTCTGAGCTGCAAGTGCAAGCTGGTGCACACTATGGGAAGTGTACTGCAAGAGTTGAAAGACTTTAAAGAAAATACCCTAGAGAAATGTTCAATGGTTGCTCTGTTACCTCTAGTTAGAAGTTTGCCTTCCCTGCGAGTATGAAAAGAACATATTATTGGACTCTTGCATTTTATTGCTTAAAAAGTGGAAATGTACTTGGAGAGTAATTATTGCAAGTTAGCGCAATTCATGTAGTTCACAGCTTGTAAATAATGAAGAAACCTATTCCCGTGTCTTCATTTGTGTTCTAAGTCTTCAGTCTGAAGTGCTACAGTGCTTATCCACTCATCTCAGCTAGACATAGACTCATCAGGTAGTGACAGGAGTAGGGGGAATGGAGGAAAGCTGGAGGTGGGGAGATTCAGACTCGCCATGAGGAGGAAGTTCTTCAGCATGAGAGTGGTGAAGCCTGGTAATGGGTTGCCCAGGGAGGTGTTTGGGGCCAGATCCCTGGAGGTGTTTGCAGCCAGGCTGGCAGAGGCTGTGGGCAGCCTGCTCTAGGGTAGCTTGTCCCTGGGCATAGCAGGGGGGTTGGAACTAGATGATCCTTGTGGTGCCTTCCAACCCTGACTGATTCTATGATTTCTAAATCAAAGCAGGCTTGAGATCAGGCTTCTAGAGCTGGCTATAGACTACTACTGAACCAAAGAAGCATCTGGGCTTGGCTTTGTTTTTCTCCTATTTGATAGGATATATTATATACAACATTTTCTTGTTCAATCAGTATTTCTTCCAAGCTCTTCCACTGTGCTGCTTGTGGTGGTCTTTGGTACTTGTGATGAAAAGCATAAGATCTGCAAAACAGTCATTTTATTTACAAAAGCTGATGGCTACCTATTGAACCTCCTAAAGATGATAGCACTTTGGGTAGTCTCCTTCTCTGGCGATACTCAAGATCCACCTGGATATGTTCCTGTGTGGTCTGCTATAGGTGGTCCTGCTCTGGTGGGGGGGGTGGGGTGGGGGTTAGTACTGGATGATCCTTCAAGGTCCCTTCCAGCCCCTAACGTACTGTGATTTTGTGATAATAAATCTTTTACCTCTCTTAGGTCAGGTAAAGATCCATTTAAGGTCAAATGACACAAATTAGCTCTCATTTCTCACACCTGGTATTTTTTTTCAGCTCTGTTTAAAAAAAGCTTGTAAAACATTTGCTATCTGGACAATTTATGGAACTGGGGGTAAACCAAACCAACAAGAATTTAATTTTTTTTTTTTTTTCATCCTGAAAAGCTGAACTAATTTGCTCATATTGGAAGATCAAAATTCTTTCTCCTGTGCTGAAAGAAGCTGATTGTGTTTATTCAATGGTTTTGTATATATAACAAGGCTCAGCATGCGACTCAGCAGATTGAAGGAGGTTCTCCTCCCCTTCTACTCTGTGCTGGTAAGCCCCTAGCTGGAATACTGCATCCAGTTGTGGGCTCTCCAGTTCAAGAGGGACAGGGACCTACTTGAGAAAGTCAAATGGAGGGCTACAAGGATGCTGAAGGAACTGGAGCACTGCCTGATGAGGAAAGGCTAAGGGACTTAGAGCTGTTTATTCTGGAGAGGAAAAGGCTGAGAGGGGATCTGATCTGTGTCTCTAAATATTTGAGAGCTGGGGATCAGAAAGGAAGGGACAGGGACAGTCTCTGCTCACTTGTGCCCTGGGTTAGGAAAAGGGCCAATGGATTGAAACTACAGCACAGGAAGCTCCACTTCAGCACAAGCAAGAACTTCTTTACTGTAAGGTTCCCAGAGCACTGGCACAGGTTCCTCAGAGAGGCTGTAGAATCTCCTTCTCTGGAGACTTTCCAGCCCTGTCTGGATGTGTTCCTGTGTGACCTGTGCCAGATTCTAAGGTCTTGTTCTGGCAGGGGAGTTGGAGTCGATGATCTCTGGAGTTCTCTTCCCTGACATCTGTGATCCTGTGACTCTTGATATGTGCTTTGTCTTGTCCTACAATTCCTGTTTTGCTGAAAGCTGAGCCAAGACTATTTCTGGTTGCTCCCTCTCTAAGCAATGAGACCACGTTTGCTGTGAAGCAGCTCAGGCTAGAGTGAAGTAGGTCCTCCAAGTGTGTGTTTTGAAGCGCTGAAGCAAAGGGTGATGACAAAATTTAAATGTGGGCTTGGGTTCAGTTGTTTTTTTTTTTTTTTTGGGCTTTTTTTTTTGTTGTTGTTGTTATATCTTATTTCATGTTGCTAGAGTTTTACTTGGGGTTTTATTGGCAAAGTTGATCAGATATCAGTCACCGTCAAAGCTGCATTAATCATTTTAAAGGCATCCGTAGAGGATGGTGTGAATATGATAAAAAAAGACTTTGTGAAGAGAAAAAAAATAAAAAAGATGACGAGTGCAAACAGATGATGGGTGACAGTGATATTTTCAGTACAAGCTGGGAAACTGCTTTCTTTTGGATCTCTTACCTCTCCTAACGCTTTTATGGAAAGAAGATGCAAGACAAAACCTGTCCTCCCATGCCAATCATTTCAGAACACATTTCTCTAAAAATATTAATGTAAATATGTAAGAAAAGAGAAGAGGGCTGAGGGGAAAAAGGGTCAGAGGAGGGAAAGTGCCCCAGACAGTTTTCCTCCTTGTGTTTGGACAATCAGGTGGTGGTGGTGGTTCGTGGGCTGGTTGTTTTGAGGTTGCTTGGTTGTTTTGTGGGGGGTTTTGTTGTGGTGGTGTTGTTTTGGTGTTTTGTTATTTTTTGTTTTGTGGAGCTTTTTGGTTGGCTGGTTGTTTTGGGCTTTCTTTTTTTGTAGGGGTTTGGGTTTGGTTTGGTATTTGGTCTCAAGCCTTGTGCAATTCTGAATACCAAACATGAGAGTAAAAGATATTTCTTGCAGTCCGGGTGGTGAGGTCCACTGGTACCTACTTGGATAATAAGGATTAGAGGCAGCCTGAGACTTTGGTATGGATGTGATTAAATGCTGAATATCTGCCCCCTAACTTGATGGAATGGTGGAAGGTGATAGAAAAGGGCTGTAAGATATGAGTTGCACTAGATGACCTTCAGAAGTCCCTTCCAATCCAGACCATTCTATGATTCTACTCTGTTCTGGTGAGATCCTACCTGGAGTACTGCGTCCAGTCCTGGTTCCTCTAGCATAAGAGGGACTTGGAGCTGCTGGAGCAGGTCCAGAGGTGGGCCACAAAGATGATCAGAGGGCTGGAGAACCTCTCCCATGGAGACAGGCTGAGACAGCTGGGGCTGTTCAGCCTGAGAAAAAGAAGGTGCTGGGGAGACCTCCATGTACCTGAAAGCAGTGTACAAGAAAGTTGGGCTGGGAACTTTCTACAAGAGCTTTTAGTGATAGGATGAGGGGCAATGGCTTTAACAGAGAGGAGGGGAGACTTAGGCTGGATATTAGGAAGAAATTCTTTACAGTGAGGGTGGGGAGAAACTGGCACAAGTTGCCCAGGGAGGAAATGGATGGCCCCTCCCTGGAGGTGTTTGAGGCTAGATTGGATGACCAACCTGGGCTATTAGGAGGTGTCCATGCCTGTGGCAGGGATGCTGGAACTGCATGATCTTTAAGGTCCTTTCCAACCTAAACTACTCTATGAATCTATGAATCAACATGTTCTGTAATAATTATAGTCTAAGTTGCAGGATAGCCATAAACATGTGAGAATCCTCACGTCTGGTCTGTGACTGGGCTTGTCTTCTGTGTTTTCCCAATACTAAGATATGATGGTGTTATTCTATAAACTGAATGCCTCCCTGTGCACCTCTGGGCTTTGTTGTGCAGCCCCTGAAAGTTTACTGGCTGGGGAAGCTGGGGTTGTTTAGCCTGGAGAAGAGGAGGCTCCCAGGAGAGCTACTAGCAGCCTTCCAGTGCGTGAAGGGGCCTACGAGAAGGCGAGAGAGAGATTGTGCACAAAGGTCTGCCATGACAGGACAAGGGGCAATGACTTCAAACTAGAGAAGAGCAGGTTTGGATTGGATGTTAGGAACAGGTTCTTTACCATGAGGGTGGTGGAACACTGGAACAGGTTGCCCAGGGAGGTGGTTGGGGCCCTATTGCTGGAGATATTCAAGGTGAGGCTCAACAGGGTTCTAGGCAGCCTGATCTAGTTGAAGATGTCTCTGCTGACTGCAGGGTGCTCTGGACTGGATGACTGTTGGAGGTTCCCTTCTAGCCCAGACCATTCTATGATGCTGTGGTAGCTTCTGTCTACTACTATGTGTCAAGGACTGGCTTGCAGCTTTCTGCGTCTTCTTTGGCTATGTTGTCAGGAGTTTGTTGGTGTCAATCATCCACCAGATGCAGGGCAAGCAAGTTTTGATGCAAAACAGATAGGTCTGTAGAATTTCAGTGAAAGTTTCTGTAGTCTCCCTCTCTGGAGATATTCAAGACCCACCTGGATGCGCTCCTGTGTGATCTGCTATAGGTGATCCTGGTCTGGCAGGGAGGTTGGACTGGATGATCTTCTGAGGTCCCTTCCAGCCCGTAACATTTTGTGATTCTGTGTTTAACCAGGCATTTTATTTCAACCGTGTAGGTTATAGCAGGCTTAAGGAACTGATTCTTCCTAGGCTTAATCTTCTAATTTGTTCTAAATTTGCCATGAAATGCACAACTGATTTAACTCAGATGACCAATAAGAAAAAGGTATTTAAAATATACACAGCTAAAGGCAACTTCTGATTCTCTGTGGTGATCCAGACTATGAAGTGTTTCCGTTGTTGGAAGAAAAGTGGAAGTCAGGAGCTTATTGTACCAAGTTAAACTGCAGGGAGCAATTATTTATGTGACAAACTAAGCTTGTAAATGGCACTTCTGTTGGTGAAGGACTGAGAGAACCAAAAAGTTCTGTTGGGAGAAAGTGAATTGTTAGCATATTGAGTGCTGGTCCAAGGGTAAGAAAGTGCAGGACACTTCAAACATGCTAGAGTCCAGGATACCTTGCTCCAGCAAAACCAAACAAACTGCCCCAATAAGTTCCAATGTTCATGGCTGAAAGTAAAATTCTGAGGGTATGAACCCTAACCACAGTCAGTGCAGGGTGCTGGAGCTGGCAGACAGCTCGTGGAAGGTGTTAGCAGGATAAGGTTTGGAAGTGTCTCAAGGGAGTTTCACTGACTGAAACAGACTGATGTTTTAACATTGATGGCTGTTACTCAAGGCTTCCTGCCAGCAGAGGATTCTCTGTGCAGGGAGTGCAAATATATCTAGTCCAAGTTTATCCCTTCTTTCATGGAAAACCAGCTTCCCTTTGAAAAGGAAAAATAAGGAAAAAAAAAAAGAAAACCTGAAACTGATAAATATTTTTGACTGACAAGAAGAATTGGTTGCATGAATATTTCCTTTATTCACCAATAAAAATGAATATTGACATAATTCTCTAGGACTTCTGCCCACCCCTGTTTCTCTGTAGAGAAAGACACTCCTAAATAACCTTGTTGCTCCCTCAATGAAAGGGAAAGGAACCCTTACTCCTACCACTTGCTTTGGATAGAGCATTAATAGAGAGAGAGGGCAGACAAGCACTATGGGAGCTAAAGTCTCACACCATGCCTGAGCTATAATACAATATCATTTTCCAAAGACTGCATTGTTATCCTGGCCTCACTAAATTACTAACTGGCAGTTACTAAAAGAAGCAGAGAGGAGACAGAGGAATGCTCTTTGACCTAGACCATGGAAGAAACTGGAGGTAAAACAGGAGGAGAACTTAGATCTCCTGCTTGCCAGGAAACCCTCTCATCCTGATGAGGCCAACCATTCCCACTTTAAATGCCTCAGTATGATGCCTTTGCTAGACAATTTAAAAGTTCTCTTCTATTCTATTCCATTCTCTTCAAAGGTCTTAACATCCTCTTGCATGTTGTTTGGTTTGTTTGTGGGGTTTTTGTTTGGGTTGGATTTATTTATTTCTTTGCTGTTGTTGGTTGGTTGGATTGGTTTTTGTGTTTTGTTTTGTTTTTTTTTTTTAATCACTCAGTGCTATTTTTAAAGCAAGCATTTTCTGCTCAGGTTCCATTGTAAACACTTTCATTAGGAAGCTCCTGCTGCTTGTCTGGTTAGCCTAGCTGAAGTAAATAACCTAGCAGGCCACGTGAATTCTGCTTTTGACGAGCTGTAACACTGAACCCCACGAGTGCTTCTTCTTCCATCAAGTATATCCACTCTCTCCCTGACTTCTATTGGCCACTGGGGAATGTGAAATGAAAAACTTGTCTGATTGCGAATTATGACAGTAAAAGTTTATCAGCTCCTAAAACGAAGTTACAGCACCTAGGAGTTCAGTCAACTGACAGTGTTAAGTGATGCATTTTAAAAGCCTGCCCTGAGACAATGCTGCCAAAGGAGCTGTGCACCCAGAGGTGAGGTGGTGCTGCTCTGTGACAGACAGGAAGGTAAGGTGGCATGGAGCAAACCCTGGAGGAGCGAAGGAAGCATGCCACGCTGATGGCAGTTGTTCTCTGTTGCTCCCGGGAGAGCAAAAGGCAACGGTGTTTACAACTCTAACGTGTGGAGGAAAAAGAAAAACATATGTATGTCATGAGACAGAGTGTAATCCGCTCACTGCTGACTCTCCTGGGTTGTGGCGCTGCTTTTTCTCTTTAATTAGGAAACTTTGACAAGCCAGGAATGCCACTGGGTGGCTAAAGGTTGCACCGGTGGCTGAAAAATCAGTTAAATCGTAGAATGGGTTAGGTTGGAAGGGACCTCAAAGATCATCCAGTTCCAACCCTCTGCCATAGGCAGGGACACCTCCCCCTAGAACAGGTCGCTCAAGGCCTCAAATAAAATAAACTCACAGCTTTGTACACCACAGCTGTAGCAAAATGCTGGTTTTCCTCCTCTCCCTTGTAGGTTGTTCAAGTGGTGGGTAGCTGCTCTATTTGCACAGGGAAAATTTGATACCAGACTTTTGAGGGAGCAAAGAAATGTCACTTTGGGCTTTTGATGTGTGCTGGTTTAGATCAGGAGCGTGCTGCTAATCTGAATCCCCTGGTCATCCCTGATTTGCACCACAGTGATCTGGCAGCACAAAAGTAGTGCGTTCCTTTTGGGTGGAACTAAAGCCAAAAAGCTGCTTGTGCCTGGTGTGATCCAGCTGTTAGTAGTTACTGGTCTGATGTTAATCCCCCTGAGCTACGTACAGTGTACATCACGTTCTCAGTGCCAGCTGCTTCATGCTCTGTGCATGCTCCTGTTGCACTTCACTGCTTGCTAGTGAAGACGTCTTCTCTTTCTTCTACAAAGACAATAAATATCTTGTATTTCTAAATAACCTGAAAGGTCATTACAGCACTGTAGAGCTCTCTCTGATATTCTCTATCTACTGAAACTTTTTAAAAAATTTTTTTTCTCCCACCCTGGTTTTATGATTTTGGTTAAGGTACTTCTGGTGTTGGTTGTCTTCAAATGCATTCTGGCTTCCATAGTTATTTACCACCTGAGCTTGTTTGCAGACTCGTTGCAATGGACAACACCAGAAGCAGTTTACAGTTGCAAACTAAAGCACGCAGGGAAGATTCTTGATGTTTATAGCTGAAGCTGTCCTCTGATGAACTGAGTTTAAACTGCAAAAATATCCCAGATCCTACTACAGCTACTGGGTAGCTGATTTGTGCAAATAAAAGCCATGTGCAAGACAAAGACATGTTGCAGATGCACGGCTATAAAGAAGATAAAGTAAAATGTCAGGTAGCATCTGGGTAGTGGAGGAACCATCCAAGGCACTGGATAAATGATTTTTGTGCATGGCTTTGGTGCTTTGCTTTTGTGGTGTTCTGTTTCGTTTTTCTTAAGAAGGGCCTATTAAAGGCATGAGAGATGTGAACAAGGGTTTCTACAGACCACCTTGTTTCTAGCTCTTCATGAATTTTTCACATTTATTGTTCCTTTAGCTGTGTGCACAGGATAATGTAGAGAGAAGATGGCCTCATCATTGCCACGGTAGCTGCACAGTAGAACCATAGAATCAATAAGGTTGGAAAAGACCTCGAAGATCAAGTCCAACTGTCAACCTGCCACCACTATGCCCACTAAACCGTGTCCTAGAGTGTTTAATTTTTTTTTTTTTTTTTTTTTTTTAACACCTCCAGGGATGGTGACTCCACCACTTCCCTGGGTAGCTTATTCCAATACCTGGCCACTCTTTCAGTGAGGAAATTTTTCTTAATACCTAATCTAAACCTCTTCTGATATAACTTGAGTCTCTTTCCTTTCATCTTGTTGAGAGCTGGGAGAAAAAACTGACTCTTACCTCACTATAACCTTGTTTTCAAGTAGTTATAGAATACAATCAACCAGGTTAGAAGAGACTTCCAAGATCATCCAGTCCAAACTATCACCCAGCCCTATCCAATCAACTAGCCAATGGCACTAAATGCTCCACCCAGACCTTTCTTGAATACCTCCAGGGATGGTGACTCCACCACCTTCCTGGGCAGCCCATTCCAATGGCAGAGAGCAGCAAAGTCTCCTCTGAGCCTCCACTTCCCCAAAGTAGACAATCCTAATACCCTTAGCTGCTCCTCATAAGACTTGTTCTCCAGACTCTTCTCCAGCTTTATTGCCCTTCTCTGACCACTCCAGCACCTCAATGTCTTTCACCCCATAACTGAACCTAGTATTTGGGGTGTGACCTCAGCAAGGCCAAGCAGAGTGATACAATCACTCCCTTTCTCTTGCTGGTCACACTGTTTCTGGTACAGACCAGGATCCTCTTTGCCACCTTGGCCACCTGAGCACATTGCTGGTTCGTGTTCAGCCAGCTGTCAACCAGCACCATCAGGTCCTTTTCTGCTGGGCAACTTTCCAGTTCACTCTGCCCCAAGTTTGTAGCGTTGGTTGTCATGATCCAACTGAAGTACACTTCAGATTTGTTAGGAGAGTTCTTTACTTTCTTTGCGTCTCTACTTTGTTTCTGCTTTGCAGGAAAGAAACGCATTAAAAAAAAAATCATAGATGGTAAATTATATCTCTTTAAATGTCCGTTTTGCCAGGTAACTGGTTTCCACACTTGCTGCATGAAGGCAAATTGGAGAGATTTTTCTTCTTTTTGGCTTTCTTAATGCTGGTGAACACCCTGGGATTCTGGACCATTGCACACAGGTATGTGTAAGAAAATGAAAGCGTGATGCTTTGCTGGTACACGTGGAGTGAAAATCCTGCAAAACTTGTACGTGATTGTGTGAAAAAGAACTGGCAGTGATAGATCAGACTTCAGTATGGCTTTAGGTGAAAGATTTCACAGTTGAAAAACTGTGTGGTGTGTTTTAAAACAAGCGAACAACCACATAATAAACCAAACAAAATACCCACAACGAGCTGGTGTAATTAGGCTTCAATATTTAAGAAGTCTTACTAATAGAAGAAGCCACAGAGGAGACAACAGAATGCTGATCTTTAGAGAAGTATGTACGTGTATTGGCATGGAGTTTAGCTCACAGCACTAAGAGCATCTCAGCCATGGAACTGACTTTATTGCTGTTGTCTCAATGATCTTGCATCTTTAGCATAAGACAAGAGGTGAAGGGGTTGCAAGGCAACAGGAAATCATTGTGCTTCAATGCTGTATGCAATGGTTTCAACAGGATAACCCTGAAATACTTTTTGCTACTCTGCTGGCCAGCGAGATAGAAGCAGCTTGCTGCTGGGGACGATGGAATTCCTTGATTAGTCCCCACACAGGGAGCAATTTTATGCTACTGCAGAACCTAGGCTCTATGCCTGTATATTGCCTCTAAAGTGCAAGGAATTGACAACTACAGTCTCTTTCACAGCGAGGGTGGTTTGAAAGTTGCCCTGCCTCCGTTTAATCACAGTTAAGTTTCTGTAGCCAGTGTTATAATTAATGCTTCAGTCAAGAACAGGGAGAGAAGCAACCTGCGTCACCACGCCTGGGAAGGGTCGCACGCAAGTGGCATTCCCTTGGAGACATTGGCCTCCAGTTCTATGGAAATCTTTCTGAAGCCTTGATAAAGTCATGATTTTATAATGGCAATAACAGAACATTTCCAAGGGTGGTGAGCTTCTAGAACTTTTGAGGCAAACACTGCTTTTTCTATTACCTCTAGCACTAATTCTTGCGGTACTAGAGGTTACCATAGCATCCTGTCAATTTCAGTATAACCTGAGGTGCAAGTGTCCCTTTATTCCTGTGGGTACTTTCTGAGTTTTCTTCTTTTAAATGAGACCTAGGTCGTGGTTTGAATGTTTCTCCTGCACTTTGTCTTTCATTTCTCAAAGTGGGATTTGGGTTTTTTTATCTTCTGTAAAATGGCGTTTGCATTTGTGACACTTACTGCTGAAAACTAAAAGGCTTCTATTGTCAGAACACGATTGGCTTGAGGTCAACAGATAATTTTGCTACCAATTAGTATATTGAATAGAATAGAATGGAGTAGAATTGAATAATCCAGGTTGGAAGAGATCTCCAAGATCATCCAGTCCAACCTAGCACCCAGCCCCAGCCAATGGCATTAAGTGCTCCATTCAGGCTTTTCTTTAACACCTCCAGGGATGGGGACTCCACCACCTCCCTGGGCATCCTGTTCCAATGCCAATCACTCTCCATGAAGAACTTCCTCCTAATATCCAGCTTATACCTTCCCCTGCACAACTTGAGACTGTGTCCCCTTGTTCTGTTGCTGGTTGCCTGGGAGAAGAGACCAACCTCACCTGGCTACAACCTCCCTCTAGGTAGTTCTAGACAGCAGTAAGGTCACCCCTGAGCCTCCTCTTCTCCAGGAAGAATAAGGAGATTTTACCTCCAGCCTGGCTTTAAAAAATTAGTTTAACATTTTGTTTCCAACTGGAATTTCACTTCAAAATCAAGGTGCCTCATTTTTCAGTAATACAACCAAAATGCGGGGGTTTTTTTGGAGGTCAAATAGAATAGTTTTATGTTGCATTGAATGAGAGTTTACCTAGAGGGGAGGAAAAAGAAAAGGGGTGAGGACCACCCCCATAAACACTGATGTAAGGGTTGGGAGAAGTCTGAATGAAAAAAAAAACAACAAATATTTATGTGAGGAAAATATGATATGTTTCTTTTTCAAATTAATCAAATTACACAGGCACTAGAACTTCAAACGCATCATCTAGTCTTTTCTTGAACATGGGATGAAACTAATAACTGAAAGGATGATTATTTTAGTATTCTTCTGTACCTAGAGTACTGTGTGCAGTTCTGGAGCTTCCACCACAGGAGGGACGTGGAACCGTTGGAGCGAGGCCCAAGGAAGGCCATGAAGATAATTAGAGGGCTGCAGCACCTCTGCTATGAGGACAGGCTGAGAGAGTTTGGGCTCTTCAGGCTGGAGATAAGAAGGCTTCGAGGAGACCTTATAGTAGCCTTCCAGTATCTGAAGGGGGCCTAAAGGGGCTGAGAAGGTCTTGTAAAGACAAGACGAGGAGGAATGGGTTTAAACTGGATGTTAGGAGGAAGTTCTTCACAGTGAGGGTGATGAGACACTGGAACAGGTTTCCCAGGGAGGTTGTGGCTGCTCCTTCCCTGGTGGTGGTGGAGGAGGCCTTGAGTTACCTGTTCTAGTGGGAGATGTCCCTGCCTATGGCAATGAGAACTGGATGATTTTTGAGGTCCCTTCCAACCTAAACCGTTCTCTGATTCTATATATTCCTTCCTAGATACAACAATGTGAATGAGGAGTACACCAATGAATTCAGGGGAAGTCTGTCTGAAGAAAAGCTTTTGCAGCATAAAAAAGCCATCAAGCATTATGACAGCATCCTGGAAAGTCCTCCCATTTGGTGTCCTGTGAAGGAAACCTGATAAAACTTCCACCTCACTTAACTAAATTTTTTATTGTGTTACCAACTGGCTTTCTAATGATGAGTAACTTAGTGTACTTAAGTGTAGCTGCCAACATGTTTGTGAATTATTTAGGGAAAAGTAATGTTATTTATAACAGTCATCATAGGATTTGGCCTTGTGGAATGCTGCCCTGTTGTCATGTACATCAAGGACAATGAGAGCTCCCTGCTTGGCGTGCTTGTTGGAGAGAAGTAAGTATCCACTTGTGTTTGTACTTAGCAATGGTTCAAAGTTAATAAATTCCAGTGTGCGTTTGTTTAGCAGATTATTTTCAGTGGTTCAAAATGAACAAATTCCAGTGTGTGTTTGTTTAGCAGATAATTTGGTGACAGTATCACGTGCAAATAATTTTGCCAAGGTTGGGTGCTTCTGGGCGGTTCTTGGTTCTGCTGCTTATCTGCTGCCCAGGCTTCAGCAAGCTGCTTCTTTACCTTAGTTACCTCCTCAGTAAAAATGGACACAGCTACACTAACCACCTTGGTAAATCACTTTGAGATCTACCAGAAATTATAGACCGCTTCTAAGTCCTTAAGTATGTAATGAAAACATTGGTGCTGAGGCAGCTAGACTTTTGTGTGGCAGAAGCACTGAGAGATTTGCCATTCCTAAAGGATAATGTGCAGAAAATTGCTAGAAGGAGAACTCTGGGGACTAGAATTTATTTACATCAAAATTGCTAATTGTGGCCCGGTTGAAGAGAATTTGGAAAAAAAGAAAGAAAAAAAAAAAAAAAAAAAAAAAAAAAAAAAAAAAAAAAAAGATTGAGAGAAGGGTGGATGCAATTGGAAATGGGAGGGGGAAAAAGATTAGTAAAAATACAGTCCACTTTAAAGATCTAAACAAAGCTAAACACTCCCCAGATTGGCTGACTTGGGTATTGAGAGGGATGCCAATCTAGCACTTTTGTGATTAATAGGAATTTTTAGAGTGAGAAGAGAAGTGGAGGGTTTAAGTGAAAGGGAAGACACTGAACCCAGAGACTAAAGCAGCACTTGGATATCATCATGTCTGTATTGGAAGTGCTAGTCAAGACATAATGCTTACTAGATAGGAGAAATGCTTTACTGCAGGAGAAACTATACCAAAGGAATTTAATACACTGAAGAGGCACAGAGGGCAATTTGTGAATTGAAACTATGAAAGAGCTGGTAAAGGAAATCTCTCCATGGTAAAGCATGTTGAGTACTGTGATTTGGGCTTGGGCATTGCAGAATGGGAAGTAAAACACAGTAAATACATCTAAGTGTTAGAAAGGAGGCAGTCAGGAGCTGTTAGCTTAAGTATTTAAGGTTTGTTTTGGTGTTTTGAGATTATTTTATTTTTTTTTACCTGAAGAGAATAGTTAAAGTTATGAAATAAAAGGAAAATTTAGTAAAATGCAACACAGATGTATCAAAGGAAGCATTTCCAGAGCATGTGTGATGAGAATTAATTTTCTAAACAAAACATAGTGGACATGATCTGCTTTGTTTTCAGTAGGGCGGTTGATGTAGGTCCCATGGGAAATAACTTCTGAAGGTGGAGATCAGGGTCAGCAGAAGAGCTGCAAGGTGGCTGGGGCACCTGTTAAAGCCCAAATGGCAACAGATATCATAGAAAGGGGAGGTACTGGTCTGAAAGAGAGAGGGGTTTTGTGTCGAGGTTCTTCCTTTGTGTTAAAAGAGAACATGATCCTTCCACCTCTGCCAGTGCATCCTAGAAGCGTATCTTTGTGTAAGTTCATCTGGAAAGGTCACCCATGGCAAAGATGTGCCTTTTGGTTACCAGGCAATGTCAAGCTTTGGTGGCAAAGCTGAGAGTAGAACTCTCTGTTTTCCCTGTGGGAAGTAGCATGGAGGGCTGGAAAAGGCTTCCTGTTTGCTTTGCCCTGGCTCTTCCTCTGCCAGCTGGAGACAGCCTCTCTCCAAAAGTGGCCGTGTAAGGAAGCAAAAGGCTGAAGGACCTATGCTGGTCCTGCGGAGTGGAAAGCAGAGTAACTCCTACCTATTTGAGTAAACCTCTCCATCCCACCTGACAGTTATTTGCTTGTAAGATATTATTTTATAAATGGTATTTCTATCACAATAAACTGAGCTTTAAGCCATGGAAACTCCTAGTGAGAAATTCTCGAATACTTGACTTGACATTTGTCTTGGCACAGAAAAGCTGCAAAGATGAAGGCTAGATTCTGCTGATAAGAAGTATGTGGCCACTGCCAATGAATTTGTAAGTTATACACTAAAAGGAGAACTATAATAAAAAGGGTAAAATTCAAGAGTACTTTTGGGCCGGAGGTGCTTTTAACATTGAATGATAATTACGTCTGTACAACAGAGAGATAACATTAGATATACTATTTATATAATATACATAGTGGTGGAGTAGGGTTAATAGTTGGACCTGATGACCTCAAAGGGTCTTTTTCCAACTGGAATGATTCTAGGACTTTCCTTATTTAATGCAGAAATAACAGCAGCTTGGAACCAAGAATGGGAGAACAAAGAACCTTACTTTCCTTTTTAGATAGTGTTTCCTCTGATGCATAGTCGAGCTGAACGACCTCAAACTTCCTAGGACACTGTGTCTTTCCCATTCAATTCCATTCCATTCCATGGTTGTTTTGTTGTTTTTTTGGGTTTTTTTCCCCCCCTTCTTCTCTCAGAAATCAGAATACAAGAACAGATAACTGCAGAGAACGGAATGCAGCTCTTGCAGTTTAGTCGCCAGCTGCAGTTCATTCTGCTAGAACAAGAGAATTAGTTAAATTCCTGGACAGGGCTTCTCTGTCATGCAATCACAGCAATGGAGGAGGAAGCAGCTGGGCAGCCTTTGTAAATAGCTATGCTGAAAGATAGGGGCAAGAATCAGCCTCGTGATGAGCAGTTGTCTACTGGAAACTCTCAGTCTTCTCCACGTGGACTAGAAGATGGCTTCTTTTTTTTTTTTTTTTTTCCTGTCAGGTTCCATTTCAGAGTTGCCCTTTTGCATGGATGACAAAAGAAAGGGGCTACTGATTGCTGAATTTTGACTCGTTTCAGCTGGCATTGCACAGAAAGCTATGTGCAAAGATCTATCAATCACACTCGCTGTTATGACAGAACAATTTAGCAACTATACCCAACAGACAGGGATGCTTCTTGAACTGCAGCATCTGGGTCTCCATACAAAACTGATGGAATCCTTTGTACTTTCAGAGCGCTGTCTAAATTTTATAAATCTTGTGCCAGCACGCAGCAAAATTAATACAAAGGGCTCTATAGGTTTGGACTTGGCTTGGGGAGGCTGCTTTTCATATCTGGTTTAATACAGTAACAAAAGGGAGAAGAGTTAAAAAAAAAAAAAAAAAAAAACGTGTGTGTGAAATAATGCAATAAGCAGCTGGAAAAAGTTATTTTGCATACCCTTCTTTTGTTTAGCACTTTACTGATCTGTGGCAGTTTTTGTAAGAAATAACAAACCATTCAGATCCCGTGGCCTGTGTTGGAGGTCACCTGCTAGTGTTTTCTTCGTGCAAAAGTCAATCTAAAATACAGAGGTCTCCATCCTCACCATAGAGGGTTACAGTCCTGAAATTCGTTGTGGAAAGCTTTGCTTCCTAAGTGAGGTTAGGAGTAACCAGAAACATCCATTTTGTAGCTTCAGTAGTGCCTAAGTGTTTTAAATCTTATGCCAGCATACAGTGAAATTAGTCTAAAGGACTCTGTAGTGGTTTAGCAGTTACCTGACTCCCTCACCTTTTATAAACCCCAGCTAAGACTCAGAAAACACTGGAAGTGAATAAATGAAGCTTTATATTTACAGCAATGCACAATATACCAGCAAATATTTACAAGGTATAACAGATATTTACAGAAATATACAATGAAAAGGTAATACAGAAACACCACAGCCCTCCCAGAGACCAAAATCTCCAAGATAGGGTAACCAACCACCCCCTACCACCTTTCCCCCCTTCCCCAGTCTTATCTCACCACCTGTTGATGCTGCAGATAAGCTGAAGTAGATCGGCCAGGGGGATTAGTAGCAGAAAGGAGTTAGTAAAATTACTCTGAGTTAGCTACCAAGACAGAGACAAAGGAGACCATGCAGAGAGAAGCAGCCACAGCCAGAACGGCCAGAAACTATCTGCTATCTGGTTGTTTTCAGAACAGTTCTTAAAAACAACTTTTTTTTCTTTCTCAGTAAAACTTGAAGTGCCATCCTGTGTTTACCTCTCTCAGCCAATAGTCTAATTTCTCACTCAAATTCTCAAATTAGCTCAAACCAACACAGACTCTAGATTCAGTCTTGACTTTGAAAGGAGCTGCTCTGTGCTCTCTACCTGCTGTGATTAGAACTGTTTGAGAAGATGCTCAGCAAAGGTCATTACTGCCCTCAAACAGCCATGTGTATTGCTGGTTACTGCTGGTACAGTTTGGGCTCTGGTTCTTTTTTGTTTGTTTTGGTTTGTTGTTTTGTTTGGTTTTTGGTTTTTGTTTTTTCCTAAGGGTTAAGTATGTCTTATACTGTGTTCATGTAAATTCATGCAAAAAAATTAAAAGTTCTGCCCCAGACAGTTCACTGAACAACTTGGTTGAGTTTAAATGCATGGGACACCATTTTGAGTGAGGGAGGGTGAAGAAAGCTCACTGGAGAGGATTAAGATCTCCATCTGTTAAGTTTGCACTGATGATAAAACACATGCTCCCGCTTGGAACAAGATGCATTAAAAGAGCAATTTCACTTCTACTGCCTAGCAACAATGTCATTGAGCACCTGCAATAGTTTAAACATTAAGCATAATTGATTTTGCTTGACATAAATCTGTAGTTTTGTAAATAAGAGCAGTTGAATTTCCATGTAATACCAATTAGCTATAAGGAATGCTTTGTTTGCTGAAGCCTGCAGCTTTGCAGAGGAAAGAGGGAGTTGTTAAGACTCAGCAGTAGTAGTCAAAAGGTAGGATGCAGATCAGACATTACACAGGCTGTGAGTCTCCTTGTGCAAGTTATTTAATCTAAATTAAATAGATAAGGAAGAATAACATTCAAAAGCCACTTTTTGGTGAAGAATCCTGAGTTCTGATTAAAGTACTTTGGAGGTAATTGTACAGCATTAAACTGAGCTGTCTGGGTCTGTGCTGGAATTCTTTTAATTTCCTAAATTTAGTGGGAGCTACTCTCACATCTTTAAAGTTCTAAATATTCTAAAATCTCTTGGTTTGATGCTAGTGATGATACACAGCAAGAGGTATGTGACACACTTGAGTCAAAATTCAGTCCTGCTCAGCTCTGAGTTGAAAAGATGAGGAAGAAGAACACAGCATCACGGACTGATGGAGACTGGAGGTGACTTCTGGAGATCTAGTCCAGTCCCCACACTCAGAGCAGGTACACCTAATGCAGGTTTCACAAGACACTGTCAGGGTGGGTTTTGAATGACTTCAGAGACAGAGACTCCACCACCTTCTTGGACAGCCTGTTCCAGTGCTTCACCCCCCCCCGCCCCACCATCAACGTAACGCTCCTTCTCATGTTTAGATGTAACTTCCTATGTTCAAGTTTATGCCTATTAGCTGGGCACCACTGAAAAAAATATTGGCCCCTTCCTCCTGACAATAAAGCTTCATAACTACTTCAGATAATAATTTACCTTGGCAAGGGCAAAGATAGCTACCTTCCTGAGGATGTTTTTGAAGTCTGTATTTATGTAATCTTTTATTTATATATATATATAATTTTTGCAGTCTCCTCAACATGTCTGTGTTCTGATTAGAATGAAAATTACAGAATATATCTGGTTGGAAGAGACCTTGAGGATGATCCAGTCCAACCTTCTTTTCCTTTCTATGTGTCTCCTCTCTAAGAAGCCTCACCATAGAAGTAATATCCTGTTGGTGTAGTGCTTTTAAGTTATTGTGCTTTCAGTCTCTGTCTGTCCATAGGTTCCTTTGAGTCAGAGAAGGCTGACATCTGAACCTTATGCTGGCTGCTAGTACTGCTGCTGACTCATTAAAGTTAGTTAATCAGTCCTAATACTCAGTGGTAGTAAAACTGAAAGCAACTACTCTGACAATGCTTTTTTTTCTTATTTCTAGTGTTTTGCAGATACTTCATCACTACAGAGTGCCAGATTATACATTTTGAGGCTAATAAAATGTAGATACAGAGCATGCATTTTGTTGAGGGATACATGCTCCCATCCAATATCTTTAAACTATCGTGTGACCAGCATCTTTCCCTAGGGTAGTTTTTTGTTTGTTTGGGTTGGGGTTTTTTCTTTGTCTGTCTGTTTTTGTGGGTGGGTTGGTTTCTTGTTTCAGGGTTCTTTTGGAGATGGGGATTTGTCTGCTTCGTTTCAAGGCTGGCTTTCTGGGAGTTCCTTGTGGAGCAGTTATAGCTATGATTTGCCTAGGAGCTAGTCCCACCCTAATTATCTAATCCACTTCTGAGGAAAAAAAAGCAAGCCTATAAAATATTGCAGGCAGCAACTTTTCATTTGAGGGCTAGACTTTCTTTCTTGGTAAACTCCTGCTCAAGTGTTTGCTCCATCACATCTGGAGCAGCTTAGGTTAGAACAGAGGTTTTGAAGCTAGGTCTTTTATACCCAAGAGCATGTGCTGGCTGGCTGGAGACTGAGTGCAGGTGAGCATACTATCTGGATATTCCTTTTATGGTATACACACACACACTCTTCTATCCTTTTAGATCAGAAGAAAAGTTTTGAAACCTGAAAAGCTTAACAAACAAACAAAACCACTAGGAAGCGGGAGCAAAACCAACAAACAACAGAAAAAAATCAACAAAAACACCAACCCTCAAAGCAGTCGATGTTTGTCCTACCTGCTTTGTAGCCTGGTAAAAAAAAAGCAGCTTTTGAAACCAGATCCTGACTGCATTCATTGTCATATCATGCTGACTTCAGAAGCAAGATTACTGATGAGGTTGAGGATAGTACCTAGAGTAGCACTTAATAAAAAGGCACAGCTTTATTTTTCAGATGGTCAATGGATGTGATGTAAAGATGCTGTCTACTTAGCTGGTAGGAAGAGGCAATCTTTGATACCAAGCCAAACCAGAAATGCTAAACAGATGTGGAATAGTAAACCAAAGGTGGTGAGAGGATGCTGCTTGAAAGTGCATCCAGCATTACATGCGATCCCAAATTTCTTGATCTTGGCTCATACAGTCTTCCTCTTGTCTTGAAATTGTTCCTCTTTAAAACATTCAGGTGAAAAATCAGAGAGATTTTAATATCATGCTGACAGATGATAACTCCCCTCACCCCCCCCCCAACAAGCTTTGTTGCTGTTTGTAAAGAGCTGTCATTTAGCGAGAGCTCTCTTTACGCTTAAGCTGTTTGTAAGCTAAACTTTAATGGTGAGAATGTTGCGTAGAAGTTTAAGCAGCAGAAAGTTCTGCCTTTCACCATCTGTGAGAAAGAGCAAGGGGATGTTTGTGCCTTGTGTCAGTTCGGAGAAGAGGAGGCTCTGAGGTGACCTTCTTGTGGCCTTCCAGTACCTCAAAGGGGACCTATAAGAAAGCTGGGGAGAGACTTTTTAGGATATCAGAGAGTGACAGGACTAGGGGGGAATGGAGCAAAACTGGAAGTGGGGAGATTCAGATTGGATGTGAGGAGGAAGTTCTTTATCATGAGAGTGGTGAGAGGCTGGAATGGGTTGCCTAGGGGGGTGGTTGGGGCCACATCCCTGGAGGTGTTTGCAGCCAGGCTGGATGAGGCTGTGGCCAGGGTAGTGTGTCCCTGGGCATGGCAGGGGGGTTGGAGCTAGGTGATCCTTGTGGTCCCTTCCAACCCTGACTCATTCTATGACTCTATGAATGGATAGGCCTCATCACAAAGATCCAAGAATGTAAGTCACACAGGTCTTGTGGAAAAAAGGCAAACACCTTCAAAAACAGTGAGCAGAAAACTGTGCCAGTGTGAGAGGAGGGCAATTGTTACCTGTTTAAAAATGGAAGCTCTTCATTATGGAAGAGCTTTTGTTTGCTGCTGCTTGCTTGGGGTAGGAAATTTGCGTTTATAAGAATCCATGAGAGAGGATGAATGTCCCCATCTGTTAGATTGCAGAGATGTTAAAAATGACAAATGAATTGCAGTGAGGATACACCTAAAATACACATCTCTTGGGTTTTAAAAGAATTGACCATAAGGAGAGGGTACTCTTGTAGAAAACATTGATGGGTATAGCTTACTACTGTATTAATTTCATAACAGCTACCCAGTGCCACTTCTCAGTTCCATTGTGAATTACCAGCCAATTGATTCTCGCCTTCACAAAGTTTGTTCTTCTGCTTAATGCTAAAGTGAACTGTTCTCTGCTCAGCTATTAAAAGCAGCAGCCTCTGTTGTAGCAGAGTCGTAAGTGATTCAGGGTTTGTTCTTTCACTCAGCATTTTCAGGCTATCTTCCTATGCACCCAGCAATTGTTATGCCTACCTTTCGCCATTCTTTAGAAAACGTTTTTTTTTTTCACTTGTTTCTAGCCTTTTTAAGATGCAGTGAGTTCCAAATAATCACTTGCGCAGATGCTCATAAATGCCCTTTTATTTTATTTTTTTTTTTTTTTTTTTTCCTTTTAGGCACTTGTGCAGTTCCAACACAGGCTCAGGCATGTAGATCCTTCAGAAATGCTCAGAGAGTGTGGCCCAATTTAAATTATCTATTGAATGCTGAAACACAAATTGCACATGAAATCCCCAAGCTTCAAGGGTCTCTGGCAGGTCACATCCTACCAGTCACTCAAACATTTAGTCAGTGCTACCCCCATGCACCTATGAAACTGAGGCTGTTTGACACCTCTGAGAATATTTCTCATGTTAGATCTGTTGTAAATGAGCACATGGTCCAGAATAATTAATGGTAACACTTCAGTCCTTTTTTGACAGAGTTGTGTTTCTTATGCAGTTTGTGCTGGTCTGTCTATTTAGCTGCAATCAGCCATGCCTGAAAGACAGGAAAGAACAAGACGGACAAGTGTGTCAGTGAGCGAACCTCTTTTCTGTAATTAGAAATGCACAGGGAATAAATTATTCTCTAATTCAAGCTGTCCAGCTCACACTAATAATAACAACCTAGGAAGCAATCTGTTTATAAAAATTGAAACTGAATTTGTGAGACTCCTTAGTGCAAGACAGGGTTTACTGCGTAGCCTTGTTCTGGTTCATCACGATGAAAGGGCTCTGTCAAGGTGCCCTGAGGACTTCAGGCTGAACAACCTGGGGATTTCAAGCCTGTGTTGCCTTTCACAGCACAAGATTAGCTAGGGCTCCATCAGAGATTAACTGTGCCATCTCTGGGCCAAAATTTCTTTGCTAAATTAACAGCTAATAAGGAACAAGCTCCATAGAATGAAGGTGTGAACAAACTCAAACTTCTTCTGTTTCTTCTGCAGACACATTTTTGGTATTGCTTCATTCAGTTGCCTTCCAGCTTGCACAGGCAAAACCTTTTCTGTGGAGACATTGCAATGGCTCAAATTTTCGCTTGGTTTACCTAAGTACAATTCTTGTAATTCTTTGTAAATATTAATGGGGTTTGGTAGTATCTCTAATGGCTAAAGATTTGATTTAAATTGCTCCATAGCGAGCCTTACAATTTTCCAGCCACAGTAACATTGAAATTGGAGGGAACAGACTGATTCTGAAGGGTCTGTCTGGCTATTGCAGGCACGAATAAAGGGCAAAGGTAGAGGATGGAATTTTTGGGCCCCACAATATGTAACTCAATGGATTTTGGCTGATTTTTTATATTTTTTTTTCTTCTATTTTTTTCCCTCCTACATTTACATAGGCCTTAATTATGGCTAACTTCTAATTGTAGCACCTGATCAAGATGCAGAGCACTCTTACTTGACTTCAGCTTGGAGGCAAGTGGAGGTGTAACATCTTGAAGGTGGAGGAGGTGCCAGAGAAATGTTTTTTTTCAACAAGTCCAAAAAATGAAAGCCCGCAGTCCCCATCTCAGCTCTGGGAAAGAAATCGGGGATTAAATGTTACTTACCTTTCTTTAGAGTCAGAAGCTATAAAGGAAACTGCTGAGAATCTGAACAACTGTCATGAAGCATCCTTGAGGTTTTTATGTGATCTCAGATCTTTGGATGAGGCTCACGATGGTAACTCTTCTTTGTGAAAGATTTGAACCACGCACAATGAACGCTCTCTGCCAGACAACGTGCTGCAACAGAGAGCATTGACTATGAGAAGACAGCCTAACAGGTAACAATTTTTTTAATTATTATTTTGAAATCTCTGCAAATCACTTTATCCATTTTTGTTCTTCGTACCCAGCAGATATATCTTATGGCCGCTTGTCAATTGGAAAAATCCTGGGGAGGGAACAAAACCTGTCTAGCTTTCCTGGCATGTCTGTTTATATAGAATCATAGAATCAGTCAGGGTTGGAAGGGACCACAAGGATCATCCAGTTCCAACCCCCCTGACATGCCCAAGGACACCCTACCCTAGATCAGGCTGCCCACAGCCTCTGCCAGCCTGGCCAAAAACACCTCCAGGGATGTGGCCCCAACCACCCCCCTGGGCAACCCATTCCAGGTTCTCACCACTCTCATGCTGAAGAATTTCCTCCTCACATCCAGTCTGAATCTCCCCACCTCCAGCTTGGCTCCATTCCCCCTACTCCTGTCACTACCTGATAGACTAAAAAGTCTCTCCCCAGCTTTCTTGTAGGCCCCCTTCAGATACTGGAAGGCCACAAGAAGGTCACCTTGGAACCTCCTTTTCTCCAAACTGAACAGCCCCAACTCTTTCATTTTGTCCTTGTGCTGGTTTGAACTAATTGGAGGATTTGAGTGAGACTAGGCTGAGAGATGAAAATAAATGATGTCACTTCACTCACAGCTTTACTGAGAAAGAAAAAAAAAATGGTTTAAGAGTTGTAATCCATATATAGATAAGTCAAAGTGCTTCAGGCCTCTCTGGACTGTGGCTGCTTCTTGCATGGCTCCTTTGTCCCTGCCTTTTGTAGCTGATTTTCAGTAATTCCACTAACTTCTTTCCTACTGCTAACCTCCCTGGCCCATCCACCTTCACCTATCTGCTGCATCAACAGATGGTGAGATAAAATTGGGGAAGGGGGNAGCTGTTGTACATTATAAATACCTGCTTGTGTGTTGAGCATTGCTGTAAATATAAAGCTTCGTTTATCAACTTCCAGCCATTTCTGAGTCCTAGCCTGGGTTATATCAAAGTGGGGGCGGGGAGGGCAGGTAACTGCTAAACCACCACAGTCCTCATAGCAGAGGTGCTGCAGCCCTCTAATTGTCCTCGTGGCCCTTCTCTGGACATGCTCCAGCTTGTCCACATCCCTCTTATAGCAGGGGCTCCAGAACTGGATGCAGTACTCCAGGTGGGGTCTCAGCAAGGCAGAGTAGAGGGGGAGAATCACCTCCCTCGACCTGCTGGCCACACTTCTCCTGATGCAGCCCAGGATCTGCATCCAGGATTTATACATCACTTCAAGTAGAACAATCTTGAAGAGTCACTGGCCAGTAATTCAGAGTATCTAATTAATTTAATTGCAAATTATGAACTTTTCACATTAATTTATTATTCAAATATATTCATGTCCTTGCCTTCCCTAGGGCTCTCCCCCTAAAAAAAAAAAAAAAAAAAAAAAAAAAGAGCAGG
>VWZI01008216.1:2094039-2104360 GCA_013396835.1 Psilopogon haemacephalus
AAATTGAAATTCATCTTAAATTCAAACAAAAGCATATCTACAGTGCGGCAAACCCTTGTAATGGTGTGAGGGGGAAAACTATAGAACAAAATACAAAACCCTTCTGGCAAACAAATCCAGGCTGAGGGATTTACCCTTAGTTCTGTGTTTCTGATCCTCACATGGCTTCTGTAACTAATCAGAGTGCTAATGATAATAAACATAACACTAATTACCATGTTCTAGTGAAATGTGTGATTTAGGTGCTTTGTTTTCATCCTGTATTTGTTTTCAGCATCTCTCTGCTACTGTTCATGCTTTTACAGGCTTTTTATGCCTTGCTTTTTGAAGTTCAAGGTGAAGTCAGACATGACCCAGACCCTTCACCAATCAGACTTCTACAAGTTGTAGGAAGAGGAGAAAGAGAGAACAAACTCAAAAATCACCTTCACGGAGTGAAAATTCTTCAAATATTATTTCACATAAGCAGCTGCTGACCTTCCTATAGCTTTGTAGCTTCACCAATCAGACTTCTTACAAGCTGTGGGAAGAGGAGAAAGGCTGGAGGAGAGAGAACAAACTCAAAAATCACCTTCACAGAGTGGAAACTCTTCAAATATTATTTCATATAAGCAGCTGCTGACCTTCCTATAGCTTTGTAGTTCAAAATTTAATGTCGGCGAGCTGTGCTAATAGAAGAAGTTGAGGACAGAGAAGGGATCTTGTGCTTTTTGTGGCATAACCTCTCTTTACAAGTGTCAGACAAATCATGAGCTATCAGAGCTGTCTAGGTCTGCAAATAGGCACACAGCTGATTTGAAATTTGCATACGAATCTGTTGGTAGGGATTCCTTCCATGAAAAAGCAGGATGATCTCTTTCCTTTTTATCACAGTATAGCAAGGCGCTTGGTCCTTCCTCGATGGCAGACTTCAGTCTGCCTTTTTGGCATGTGACAAAATAAGCAAAATCAAGCTGATGGTAACACCTCAGCTTCCTACAACTTCACGTGAACTGAAATCTCTCCTATGACCTGACCTCAGAAGAAGGCTGTGTAGAAGTAGTCTTCTTGATGTACTGGGACGGGGTGGGGGGGGTGTGTTTGTTCTCCTTTGCCCTCTCCAGCTTTCATCCCACCAGTGCCCTCAAAGCTTTGATATGAGGAGCACTCCATGGTGTTACAGATGTTATTTCAGCTCTTCTGGATGCTTTCGAGTAGCAGCTGCTCAGTGGTCTTATGCTGGCATCTCCGCTCCTGCTGACCTCTCCCCTCACCTTTTCCTTTGCCCCATTGCACACCACACTTAATCGAGCCTTCCTGCACATCCCCTCGGAAGTAATTCTGCTTTCCCAGCTCTGAGGATCTGTCACCTAACCTCACTCGGTGTTGCATTATTAAACGTGGAGTAGACACTAAAGCAGAGGTGGTGGGAGCCTGTCTGCCTGCTGGCCTGTGTGCTCCGTTCCCCTGCTCTCTGCTTTGCCCCCACAGGTGCGGGCGCTGCAGCGCTGCCTGCCTGCGGTGCCTGCGATTGGAGTGCCGCAGGAACCATCTCTGCCTGCCTCCTGGCACACTTCTTGTCAGACCTGCTGCTAGATAGTGTCTGCGCTGCATTTGAGGAACGGTGGGGACATCCAGTGGTCACATGGGCGAGAGTTAATTACTCCTGAGAACGTCAGGAAGGACAAATTTCCAGGCGTTCTTTGTTTCCTTAGTGTTTGACTTGTTTTTCATCGTAGCAGGGCAAGGGAGGGGATTCTGCCCCTTTACTCTGCCCTCCTCAGACCCCACCTGGAGTACTGTGTGCAGTTCTGGAGCCCCCAGCACAGGAAGGACATGGAACTGCTGGAGAGGGTCCAGAGGAGGGCCACAAAGATGATCAGAGGGCTGAAGCACCTCCACTATGAGTTGGGGCTCTTCAGGCAGGAGAAGAGAAGGCTTTGAGGAGACCTTATAGCAGCCTTCCAGTATCTGAAAGGGGCCAACAGGAGGGCTGGGGAGGGACTGTTCACAAGGTCTTGTAATGACAGGACGAGGGGGAATGGGTTTAAATTGGCAGAGGGGAGATTTAAACAGGATGTTAGGAGGAAGTTCTTCACAGTGATGGTGGCGAGACATTGGCAGAGGTTGCCCAGGGAGGTTGTGGCTGCTCCCTCCCTGGGTGTGTTCAAGGGCAGGTTGGATGAGGCCTTGAGTGACCTGTTCTAGTGGGAGGTGTCCCTGCCTATGGTGGGGGTAGGAACTGGATGATCTTTGAGGTCTCTTCCAACCTAAACCATTCTATGATTTTGTGAAGTGCCCGACAGAAGGTTCGATGACTTTTCTCTTGTCTTCTTCCCCACTATGTGATGTTCCTTCCTATCTATCAACAACTGAGGAAATCAAGCCCCTCTCTCTCTCAGAAGACAGAATAGAATATAAGGAACAGAGAAAGGCACAGAATAGAATAAGCCAGATTGAAAGAGACCTCCAAGATCATCCAGTCCAACCTATCACCCAGCCCTAGCCAATGGCACTAAGTGCTCCATCCAGGCTTTTCTTGAACACCTCCAGGGATGGGGACTCCACCACCTCCCTGGGCAGCCCATTCCAATGCCAATCACTCTCTCTGGGAAGAACTTCTTCCTAACATCCAGCCTATACCTCCCCTGGCACAACTTGAGACTGTGTCTCCTCATTCTGTTGCTGGTTGCCTGGGAGAAGAGACCAACCCCACCTGGCTACAGCCTCCCTTTAGGTAGTTGTAGGCAGCAATGAGATCACCCCTAAGCCTCCTCTTCTCCAGGCTAAACACCCCCAGCTCCCTCAGCCTCTCCTCAGAGGGCTGTGCTCCAGGTCCCTCACCAGCTTCGTTGCCCTTCTCTGGACATGTTTCAGTGCCTCAACATCTTTCATGAATTGAGGGGCCCAGAACTGGACACAGTACTCAAGATGTGGCCTGACCAGTGCCAAGTAGAGGGGAAGGGTAACCTCCCTTGTCCTGCTGGCCACACTTTTTCTGATCCAGGCCAAGATGCCATTGGCTCTCCTGGCCACCTGGGCACACTGCTGGCTCATGTTCAGCTACCATCTACCAGCACCCCCAAGTCCCTCTCTGCCTGGCTGCTCTCCAGCCACTCTGCCCCTAGCCTGTAGCACTGCCTGGGAATATGTGGGGATATCTTTTAATTGCATTTCAAATGGAGAAAGTGTAGGAAAGAGGGAAATATTAGCTATTATTTTGAATGCATCACACTGGAATAACTGGTAAATAAATACTATTCCTGGATTTTAATTTTTTTTTTTTCTTTAATATTGATGACAAATAATCACAACCTGAACTTTTAATGCAACTTTTACGAAGTACCTTATGTGTAATTCCTGTGTACTTTGATTCATTGGGAGTCTGCAATGAGACTGAGAGAACCTCCTTCCTTTTTTCTGAATCTGGCACTGACCACATTCAGCCATTGCTCATCAAGGGAGCAGAGTTTCCCATTTCTCTGCCTGATGGGAGTGGGTTTTACGGGAATGATTCCGAACGGAAAAGACTTTAAAACAAAGCAATAAAATCAGACCTGTTCTGCAGCTCTCATAATACAGAATAAGGACATCAGTGAAGTCCAGACCTCTACATCAGAGAACAGAAGATGTTTCTTGTGCCTTGTCTAAATGACTGCTTGTCGCATGATCAAGGACTCAGCTGTCTTTTGACCACTCACTAACTCCAGAAACAGCGCTAATAGCATCAGAATGTTTTGCTGCACATCGGTGTAGCAAACTTTTGCTCCTTGGCAAAGTTTTACATATTCAGAAATATGAATGAAAAAAAAACCAAAAAAACAAAAAAAGACCCATTCAGGGATTGAGAGTGCACATAACAAAATCTTTCCTTTTTTTTTTTTTTTTTAATAGAAAAGAAAAAAGGTAATTTTATGTCTTATTACTATATTCCTCATAGTTTATCTGACGCTGGAAATGATGCCCTTCTTTTCTTGTTGTCAAATCACAAATGAATTCAAACAAGAGGATTGTTTCTTTGCTGTTTTTTTTTGTTTCAGTGCCAATAAAAGAATTTGTGGAAGCCGTGGGAGAAATTCTAGTAAAGGTCACCGGCCTGATCATAAAGTGTCTTTTAAACTTTTATGATCCTTTAATGGAGTGCTGCTGCATAATTCCTCTTGGAAAGGATCTGGCTTGGCTAAAAAAGCCTTTTGAAGGAAGGTTGCAACTTTGGTGCAGCTCTCAGCAGCTCTTTTCCTCAGGTTTGTGTGTTCTACCTTGGTTGCAGCGACTAGGAGAAACACCTTTAAAAGAATGAGAGCCAGGGGTAAGATGCACAAACGAAGCAAAAGGGAAGTGATTGGTTTTTAAATATTTGCTTGATGTCAATGAGGCAAATTCTTGTACAGGAAAAACAGTTCTATAAAATGAATTTGTCTTCTGAGAAAGTCATGTTCAATTATCTTCTCTCTGTTTCTGAAATTTTAACTGGCTCATTTGTGCTTCTTTGAACTAATTGGAGGATTTTAATAAGAAATCAGTCTATAGGCTGGGAAAGGAAAACATTCCAGTGTCTCCTTCACTCATTTGTTTACTGAAATGGTATAAATCTTAGAACCAAAACATAGATAAGTCAGGGCAGTTTGAGCCATTCTGGCTGCTGCATCTCTCTTTCCTTTCTTAGCTGGATCTGTGTAATTTCATTAGCGAGTTTCTGCTACTAACTGCCCTGGCCGATCTACCACGCTTACCTGGCATGTCAGACAGATAGTGAGATACGATTGGGAAGTGGGGAGGAAGGTGGTAGGGTGGTTGGAAACCCCTCTTAGGGACTCTGATCTCTGGGAGGGCTGTGGTGTTTCTGTATTACCTATTTACTGTATATATCTGTAAATATCTGTTCTATATTGTAAATGTTTTCTTGTATATTATGCAAAGCTGTAACATAAAACTTCATTCCTTAACTTCCAGCCATCTGAGTCTAGCCTGGGTAATTTCAGAGTGTGTGTGGTGGGGGGGCAGGGAACTACCAACCCACCACACATTCCAGTGTATCATGATGGTTATGTTTCAAAAATTCATTGATTTTTGATTAGGTGATGAAGATGGTGGGAAAGCCAGACTGGACAGCTGTGATGTTCTCCCATTTTCTATTCTGCTTTTCTGGCAATTTCATCTTCAACCTCTGCTTCAAAAAATTGGACAAACCTCATGAGGTACATAATGGATGTGACTGAATTTATGTTGGAAGTGAGCTTTTACATACCCTAATTTCTAAAAACAAGTTTTCCCTTTAGCCCAGCTCTCTGCCTTATGTTGTCTAGCAAAAATCACTGAATCACAGAATTAATCAGGTTGGAAAAGACCTTTGAGATCACTGAGTCCAACCTATGAATTTGAAGTCTATCGAGTCCAAACTAATCTTTCAGTATGAGGACAGAGTGAAAGAGTTGGGGCTGTTCCGTTTGAAGAAGAGGAGGCTCCCGGCTGACCTTATTGTGGCTTTCTACTATCTGAAGGGAGCCTACAAAAAAAGCTGGGGAGAGACTTTTTAGTCTATCAGGTAGTGACAGGAGTAGGGGGAATGGAGCCAAGCTGGAGGTGGAGAGATTCAGACTGGATGTGAGGAGGAAGTTCTTCAGCATGAGAGTGGTGAGAACCTGGAACAGGTTGCCTAGGGGGGTGGTTGGGGCCAGATCCCTGGAGGTGTTTTTGGCCAGGCTGGCAGAGGCTGTGGGCAGCCTGATCTAGGGTAGGGTGTCCCTGGGCATGTCAGGGGGAATGGAACTAGATGATCCTTCTGGTCCCTTCCAACCGTGACTGATTCTATGATTCTAATATTTCAAATATTAATTGTTCTTACTTGTACTGAGCTTTGAAACTGATTTTGAAGGTATGAACAGCTGTAATGCACATGCTTTTCACATGTTGCTGACAAGTCACTATTGACCCTTCTTGTTGTGTCCTTAAAATGGGATTCTAGGACATTTAAGAGGATGCTCAGGAAAAGTGAGGGCTGTGTGTCCTGAGTGGCAGGCAGTTACTGGGATCAGTAGTGAGCGGAGGCTACAGGGCAACTTGCCTCTTTCCTCCTCCACCTCTTCCTGGAGAGAGCTGCTGCCTCTACTTAATGTCTCCAAACAGCCTACAGTAAAAGTGCATTTGAAGTTCTGCCAAAGGAAAGTGTCACAGAGTTTGACGGTAGCTGATATTGTGAGACGAGGGAAGGCTTTTTGTTTGTTTCTTCATTTCTTGAGATGAGCCTTTCAGGTTTTTTTGGTTTTGGTTTTTTTTTTGCTTGAAGTTTTGCTTGATTAACGTGTTCATTAAAGAGGAGTGACGGCGATGATTAAACAAAAACATCTTTTAAAATGCAGAGTTCATTTCAACCCATTTGGTTTCGTTGCACACAGATTGGATTGGCATTGCATCCTGCACAGCAGGTACTCCACTCGAAATCAAAGATAGATGCTTTTATAGGATATATTGAGGGGTGGAGGAAGAGAAGGAGTTGGGGGGGTGGGGGGGGAGAGTGCTGTGTTTGCTTTTACTTTTACTTTTTTAGTAGTAGTGGTAAAGGAATAACGATAACACCACTGTTTTGTCTGCGTGGAGTACTAATAATATTGTTTGCTCACAATTAAAAGGAAGTAAAAGCTCCATTGTAACTTGAATTGTTAACAAGTCAGGAATGCTTAACTGAGATTCTTTCCCTCATAAATAGCTAATGACACCTGACTCTGTTTGCATTTTAGTGCAAGATAATCTTCGAACAAAAGTCTTCTGCCGCTGAGTCATGCCAGGCAGCCATGGCAGTGTACATGTGTTTGCAAGAGCTGCCCAAATTGCTTAACCTAGTCTCTGCTCAAACAGACATTTGGTGAGGGCATGCAGGTTACTATAGTTGGTTGCAATAAATACAATTGAAGAGTGGCTCACGAAGAGGAGACCTCAAAGACTGAGATGTGTGCAGAACTGCCCAAGATGCTGATCTGCTCAAATGCACTGCAGCCTATTGGCTAAGGAAGCAAAGAGGGGCACAGGATAACTCCTACAGCTCTGACAGTACTTCCCACTTAAAGTGCTCATTTTGGCTGCCTTTTAAGAGGTGTGATCAACATGAGTCATAAGCACCATGTGAAAATTGAGTTTGGGTGAAATGTTGTCTTGAGGGACCACATCCCATTTGTCAGCAAAGTACAAACCAGCACATCCTACGGCACGCTGGGTTTGTTTGGCACCAAAAATGATCATTTCACCACCTTGGCTTTTGGGCTTCTGAGTTGGAGTACCTTCTGAAAAATCTGCTGAGTCTTTCTAATGCCACCTACTGCAGCTTCTGCTTTTCAGTGCTTTCCATGTAACCACTTCATCCCACATTCATGGCTTTGCAAAAAAAATTTTTAATGTCATCTCATTCTAAAGATATAATTCAAAGAGCTTCTCCCATCTCTTGGCAGTACATAGCATAAAGCATTGTTTTGCCACTGAAAAGGTGTTGGGTTTTTAATTTTATTTTTTTTTAATACAGTATTACATCTTGCCAAATCTTATCTCCAATTAGCTCAAACCAGCACAGCCTAGCACTAAATTTCTTTACCTACATGCAATATAAACCCTTAGACTGGGGGAAGGTTCTTGATGAAATTAGGTTGGGGTTTTTTTGTTGTTGTTTTTTGATTGGTTATATATCTTAACCTATATGGTTAACCTATACAGTTTCTAACTAACAAGCAACTGAATAGGAGCCAGCAGTGTGCCCAGGTGGCCAAGAAAGCCAATGGCATCCTGGCTTGGATTGGAAGTGCTGTGTCCAGCAGGAGTGAGGAGCTGATTGTGCCCTTGTACTTAACTCCAGTGAGGCCACACCTTGAGTATTGTGTTCTGTTTTGGGCACCTCAATACAGGAGGGATATTGAAGTGCTGGAGCCAGTGCAGAGGAGGACAAGGAAGCTGTGAAGGGCCTGGAGAATAAATCTTATGAGCAGCAACTGAAGGAACTGGGGATGGTTAGTTTCAACAAGAGGAGGTTGAAGGGAGACCTCCTGGTTGTCCACAGCTACCTGAAAGGACATGGTGGACAGGTTGGTGCTGGTCTATTCTCCCAGTAAGTAGTGATAAAACAAGAGGGAATGGCCTCAAGCTGCACTAGGGTAGGTTTAGACTGGACAATAGGGAAAAAAAATTCACAGAAAGAGAGGTCAGACATCAGAATGGGCTGCCCAGGTAGGTGGTGGAATCAGCAACCCTGGATGTGTTTAAAAGTCATTTGGATGTGGTGCCTTGGGATATGGTTTAAGGTGCACTTAAACCCCAGAGTAGGGATTTGGGTTGGACTTGGTGATCCTCAGGGTCTTTTCCAACTTGAGTGTTTCTGTGATAGTTCATATAACATGGACCAAGAGGAAAAGTCAACAGGCTTCTGATGCGGTCTTTTCTGTTCCACTTAAGAAATAAACAGAACCATTTAAACACGTTCAGGCAATAATTACCTTCTCATAGTGACCCTCCCATTCCAATCTCAAAGCAACCTACAGACTGCAGAAGGAGGTGTTCTTTCCTGAACGTGAGTAGCCAGTTGGAAAGCAAAAACGTAGGTTAGGATTTGCACTTTTTCTGTTCCTGGCATTTTTCTGTAATAATAGGTTTGCTTCTTTTCTGTCTCTCTTATTAGTATATAAGCTCTTTAAGTAGATGAGTCTTTAAAGAAGAACTCAATAATGAATGATTGCTTTCCATTCAACTTTTGAGAGGCTCATGACACATTCTTTTACATTCTTGAACAGGGAAATGGCTTGCTTACTCCAGAACAGCACTTCCATTGAAGAAAGATGTGGTGTTTATCATTCAGCAATCAGCTTAATTGCCTTCCATTATGAAATTGGCTTGGATTTTTGGGTTTCCGCCACAAGAGTTTTTAATAGCACAAATGAATTTTTCATAGAATGAGAATGAAAACAAGTTTTAAAAATTACTAATCCAGAGCTACATTTTTCCACGGTGCATCCTGCACTCCTGCTGGAAATCATTGAGTCATCTGTTGTTACTGCTTTTCAGAAGACCTATGCAGATGAGAAGTCCTTCCGTTTTACGTTAGCAAGGGCTGTAGGAAGCCAGAAATGGGGAATTGGAGACAACTCTGTGATCCTCCAAAACTCAGTACCAGAGGTATGTGATCAACCCCACACAAGCACTTGTGAAGCTTCACTTGTGCCTGGCTTCAGTAGGAGCTCAGGTATGTGTGCAGTCATACTACAGGAGCATCTTCTCTGATCCACGAAACTCTCTGAAGCTCATTTTCTTCATCGTAGAGGACAGTGTTATGAATCATACAAAATTAATAATCTATATTAATTTTGATATCCAGGCAAAGATTGTTAATAAGTATGAAAACTGTTTATTAACATTGCATCTTGCCAGAAAACTTATTTACAGCATTCAAAATGCACAGTTTGGATACTTATGCACACGGGGAACAGGCAAATCTAAAACACTTTAAGAAATAAGTAGCAAATGGAAACATTAGAACTGGAAAAAAGGTTCTTCGTTTCACTTATGCCTCTTGCCCACGAGGGGACTTAGAATCATAGAATCAGTCAGGGTTGGAAGGGACCACAAGGATCATCTAGTTCCAACCCNCACTGGTGGGCAAGAGTTGAAACTAAGGCAGAAAGGCACAACAGAATCTAGTTACAGCATTTCTTACAGAGGCTTTGAAATATTTACTCACAAAATAGATTCAGACAGTACCCAAAGCTTGAAGGGAATTCTGTTGGCAACTTGAAAGTCGTTGCAGGCAAAGCAGAGCACGTGGCAGAGCAGAGCAGGCAAATCAAAAGTGAAAGCAGCAAAGCATGTGGCAGAAGTCTATTTATTTATTGTTTTCCTGAATGTAAATGGCTGCTGTGGCCACACAAATTCACCAATCACAATGGCACTTTGCCAAACCTGACCATATTAGGAGAAGTCAGGAGCTTGCGTTCCCTTATTTGGGAGGAACAAGTCTGGGCAACTTCCTTTTCCCCTCATTGTTTCTGACCTGACTTCCTTTTCCNCATTGTTTCTGACCTGCCTTCCTTTTCCTCTTGTTCTTTCTGACTGACTTCCTTTCCCCTCATTCTTTCCAACTAAGCTTCCTTTTCCCCTCATTCTTTCCAACTAACTTCCTTTTCCCCTTGTTCTTTCCAACTAACTTCCTTTCCTCCTTCTTCTAGCTAACGTTGCACTGCTAGAGAATTCTTTTGCTTTGAACTGTTGGTAGCTGCAAAAATGAAATCTGAGAGGGCAGCAGAAGCAGCAAGAGCAGTACAAGGCTTTCCTAAAGGCACTGCTTAGTGAGGTGATTGCACTAAGTATTGGG
>VWZI01008216.1:2111749-2133079 GCA_013396835.1 Psilopogon haemacephalus
CCCCCATCCGCCTTCCTTCTCAGGAACAAACTGCTAACATCACTACTTTCTTTGCCGTATTTACCTTTCATGAAAACGAATGTGTCTGAATGAGGTCACTACTACTCTTTTGAAGAGGACTTTATTTTTCTCCTTCCCGTGTCAAAACTAGAGCTTGGAACGGTTTGAAATCGCACGAGCAGGCACAGATACTGTTTCAATTAGCATCTCGGGTCTGTCACCTGGTGAAATGAAAAGATCCTGTAAGCATCTGCTTCTGCGATTGCCGCCTGATCATCTGTTACCATCTTCTGCCTTCCTGTTAATCCACGGGGGTCCTCAACAGTCCGGCTGCAGCAAACTGAAGCCCTTGGATGTTGAGGAATGACAGGATGCAAAGAATGAGACTGAATTTGCTTTCCCTTTCTCTGGAAGCGCTGCCAGGAAGCTTGAAAGATCTTTGCACTGTTCGAGGTTCTGCGTTTGATTTGCTGTAATGAAGACGATTTGCTGGCCGTTGTCTAAGAAATATTTGCAGGGAACATGGAATGGCAGTGCAGTTACCCTCATTGCAGGCGCTTAAGAGCATCCTGGATGCCATCCCCCGCTCCCTTTCTAATGCTGGAGCCACACTCTGCAGGCACAGGCACAGGCACTGCAATAAATGCAGGCAGCAGGCTAGGTACTGTCACTGAGGCAGTTTTCAGTGACTCATTTTGTGCCAACATCCAGGCATCGTGCCCCTGATATTTTACTAGGTAGCCCTGCACTGATGCATGTGTCAGCTGTGGTTACATTGATTTTAATGGTTACTACTAAAAGGATTTCAAATCATAGAATCAGTCAGGGTTGGAATGGACCACAAGGATTATCTAGTTCCAATCCCCCTGCCATAGGCAGGGACAACTCACATTAGATCAGGCTGGCCAGAGCCTCAGCCAGCCTGGCCTTAAACACCTCCAGGGATGGGGCTTCCACCACCTCCCTGGGAAACCTGTTCCAGAGTCTCACCACCCTCATGCTGAAGAACTTCCTAACATCCAGTCTGCATCTACCCATTTCTAGCTTTGCTCCATTTCCCCTAGTCCTGTCACTACTTGAGAGCCTAAAAAGCCCTTCCCCAGCTTTTTTGTAGCCCACTTCAGATCCTGGAAAGCCACAAGAAGGTCACCTGGGAGCCCCCTCTTCTCCAGCCTACACAGCCCCAACTCTTTCAGGCTGTGCTCACAGCAGAGCTGCTGCAGCCCTCTGAGCATCCTTGTGGCCCTTCTCTGGACACCTTCCAGCACATCCATGTCCCTCTTGTAACAGGGGCTCCAGAACTGGACACAGTACTTCAGGTGAGATCTCACCAGTGTGAAGTAGAGGGGCTTATGAACAGTTCATATGATTATCTTTGTTCTCTCTCTGGGACTAATTTTAAGGGGTATAGAGTGGCACATGGCTCACAGCACACTTTCACCAGTCTGAAGTAGCAGCCAGCTCCTGCATGTGTGTTTCATTGTCTGAGCCCTCCCACGCCTGTGTGGCTTGCCCTTCTCCATCAGATGCTGATGGCTTGGTTAGTCATGCAACACAGCATCCCAGAGAAACATCTGAGGCCCTAGCACTTGTGCTGTGCATGGAGCTTTTTGCTAGCTCTTGGAATCTGTGTGTCCATACATACAGTGGTCCTGTGAGGAATGGTTTGCTGGACTACAGGACTGAACTCTGCAGTCAGTGGGTCCAGGCTGTGCAGCAGGGATAGCAGCAGCCTGCTCCATGGGTTGCAACTTTCTGTCCTTCAGCTGTGAGCGCACTGAGAGCAGAGGTACCCACTGTTAGAAGAGGACAGGGTCCTTAATATGTGTTCCTGCAGTCACGGGTGGCCAATTCCTGTCAGGCTAACCACATTTTGTAAAAAAAAAACATAATCACATCTGGGCCTTCTGATGCATCCCCTTGTGAATTATTGCTAATGTTTTCCCTTTTTATTTTTTTATACCTCTGGAGGGCTGAAGATGGATATACTCTGTCTTTAATCACTTTGCCAAGCTGGAAGTATTTATATATATATATATATATATATTTAAATCTACACATTTTGTATTTGTGACAAGGTGTCCAAGCTTTACTGAGCCAGCAGCAACTGCCAGAACCCACAAATCTCTGTGTTTGTTTTGCACCCACCAAGCAGGGACAACGTATTTTATAACGTGCATTAACAAGGTGGTCACCTGAGACTACACATTTAGAAAGTAAAATAGCCACTAAGTTGCTTTTGTTTGGCTTTTTAATTATTTTTTTTGTGTGGTTGGGGTTTTTTTTTCCCCCTCTTCTTTTAGTGCATATTAATTACCGTCTCGAAAGATCCCTGAATACATAGCAAGAGTGGAATAGGAAGAGGGAAGAAATCTATAGAAAGCTTCTCACAGTATGGCAGTAATAGGCAAAGCAGAGGGTATTCCATTAAAGGACACTTTAAGATTCACATTACATTGTTCTGACCTTTAGTAATTAATGACTTTGTAAAACTATTTGATGCGATTCTATCCCTGGCTCCATCACCGCTTTCATCTGCCCACGAAAGCTGATTTGATTTGACTGTCAAAGCCAGATACAAACCAGAACAGCTAGTTTGAGTCTTCTTTGTTATTAAGAATAGGTCCCTACTTAGTTTGACCTAGGAACTGAGGAAGTGGAAGACCTCCTTTCCCACCACAAGCACCCACGTGGAGCATGCTGTGAGATTTGGCAATGACAGTTGGCATAGTGGACATGATCTGCTTTGTTTTCAGTAGGGCAATTGATGTATGTCCCATGGGACTTTTGAGGCTATCAGGTAGTGACAGGAGTAGGGGGAATGGAGCAAAGCTGGAGGTGGGGAGATTCAGATTGGATGTGAGGAGGAAGTTCTTCAGCATGAGAGTGGTGAGAACCCGGAGTGGGTTGCCCAGGGGGCTGGTTGGGGCCAGATCCCTGGAGGTGTTTTTGGCCAGGCTGGCAGAGGCTGTGGGCAGCCTGCTCTAGGGTAGGGTGTCCCTGGGCATGGCAGGGGGGTTGGAACTAGATGATCCTTGTGGTCCCTTCCAACCCTGACTGATTCTACGACTTCTTGGTTTTTTTCAAGTAGCCGAACTGTGTTCCTCACAGCCTCCCAGGATGCCCTCCCAGGCGACTCAGCTGTTTCTGTGTGCAGGATCCTGATTCACAGACAGCACACCTGGAGCTTCATCTGAAGGAGCCATTACAAGTAGCCATTTACTCAGTTACTGGTTAACTGGGACAGGATGGACACAGGTCCTAGTTCCTGTCCTATCCACTGAAGGATGTTTGTCTTGCTGCAGGTAAGTGATGAATGAGGATGAGATGGGTGTCATCTTCTGCATAACATAAGCATCGAAAGGTCAAAATGCTAAATTTATCATGTGCCTTTCCTGAGCAAGAGCATGTTTACTCATGTTTATTCTTCTCTCCAACTCTGAGGTTTCAGACCTCTTTCCATGCTATGCCAAGACATCTGCCAGAGAGTGAGAAAAGCTCTTGAGAAAAATTTGGGCACAAGAGCGGTCCTGTGTTTGAACTCCTTGGATGCTTACCTAGAAGTGCAAGTTTCAGAGCTTTGCTTCCCTGATCCAGACCAGGTTATTTCATTCCAGATAAGTACTGAAATTGAAGCACTCTCACACAAATATTTTTGTTTGCCACAAAACGGTGCTTTGCCACTAAAATAAAATAAAATAAGGAAATAACCAAATCCTTGTGTTGTAATATCGTAATGAATTTCTGTTGTCTGGGAGTAGGCTTTGTTTACAGTTAAGCCAGGTATCATCTCTACATTTAATGCAACTCTCCACATTGGTGTTAGTTTCTCTGAAATAGCATTTTCTTCTTAAAGTTTTGGGGGTTGGTTTTTAATTTACCTTAAAGTGGGCCTGATTTTTCCAGAGAGCATTCTCTGATGACAGGAGAAAGCACCAAGTAGGGCATCTCAGGAGCCCTTTTACTTTGTTGTTCCTATTGTTTTTAAGTAGAAGCATTTAGGCTGAAGCAGAGACAACCTCATTGTTGTAGTCAGGAAGCAGAAAAAATGAACTGGCCCTTGATTTTTTTCTAGCTCCAGCTAATCCTTAGGTGTACCATATCCTAAGACTACAGGATTTTTTTTTCCCCAAACTCTTCTCTTTTCTCTTAATATATATTTATTAATAGGCCAACCTATGTAAAATTTGCAGCTGATTGACCCCAGGGAATTAATCTGACATACTGTCTGTAAAGATAGGGGGTGCAGCATGCCTGGAGGCTGGGGGAGATGGTGAGATGTGTGACAGTGTGAGAGCGTGGTGAGAGGGCTCTGTCTCTTCTGTAGCACCTCTTAAGTGAGGAGAAACACTTTAGCTGGGTGTCCAAACCACAGGAGAGCAAGCAAGCCTTTCCCACTAATTGATTTCTAAGCTTCATTCATTCCTCTAGTCACCAGATTCACTCACACCTCTGGGAGCACAGAGCAAATGCAGCATTCCTGGAGGTGACTCCATTGGGTTTCTTCACACAGAGTCTGCAGTGTGTGGCAGCTGCCATAACCTTCAGAGCCACTCACTGTACACCCCTAATGCCGTTGCAGGAGGGAGTGTGCCACATCTGCCAGGCAGCTGCAGCTCCTGGGGGGGAGCAGTTGGCTCAGGGGATGCTGAGCCTTGCAACTCCACAGCTCAGGGGGGTGCTCGGGAGAGCAGGGAGCCACAGAGTGGGGTCCTCCTCTCTGCTTCCAGCAGACAGCCCTCTGCCAAAGCTTGCCATTTCCAGTGCTTTCACTGCTAGAAGAGCTGCCCACTAGGACTTGGGCTATGAGTTTCTGGTCAGTTACAGCAAGCAGGTTTGAGCCCACCCCCTGCGCTGGCATTCTATGTGTTATGTGGGAGAGGCACTGGGTGATGGACCCCATTTGGCTGGAAACCAGCACTGGGGCATAGTGGGAAACCATTGTTTTGAAACCAGATCAGCTCCCCAGCCTGGCCAGCAAACAGCTATGATGAGTGCAGCATGGGGCAGGAGGTGCAGTGAGCAGTTGGAAGTTTTGCTCGTTTGCCTCCCACCCGCCCGTGTGGCAGGGATAGCTCAGGAAAACTTCTCAAGGATTTCCCTCTCTCCATTCAAGTGGCAGCCAGGCTGGTGCCCTGCTGGGAGGGGACAGGAAGAGTGACAGACTGCCAAAAGGAGCATTATACCTTTGACAGCTCATGGGATGTATGGGAAACAGGTTTGGCAAAAGGCAGCATTAGATATTCCCACTGGCAGCTAATGGTGTCCAGTCATGTGAGTGAGTTTAACGAAGACAGATACTAATGGATTAGCTGTACTAGAGCAAATGTTTTATTGGCAAGTAACCATTTACATCCTACTGTGCTCCTCCACCCACAGTTTTCCTACTGCATTTCTCGACAAGCCACTGTCCTAGCACCACCTAGTGCCCAGCCTGGCAATTCGAACTCCTTAAAGTGGGAATACAGCCAACTCGGGGGGGAACGGTAAGTGAAATTAATTGAGGTCTTTTTGGTTTTTTAAGCNTTTTTAAGCGTTTTTAAATCCCTTCAGCATCTAACATAAAAAAAAAAAAAAAAAGTATACTTAAAGCATCTGAATTACTGTTTTTATTTTCAGATCCTGCCATCTTCTTATCAAGATTTTCTGCTCTTGGATATAGAATAGAATAGAATAGAATAGAATAGAATAGAATAGAATAGAATAGAATAGAATAGAATAGAATAGAATAGAATAGAATAGAATAGAATAGAATAGAATAGAATAGAATAGAATAGAATAGAATAGAATAAGCCAGGTTGGAAGAGACCTCCAAGATCATCCAGTCCAACCTAGCACCCAGCCCTAGCCAATGGCACTAAGTGCTCCATCCAGGCTTTTCTTGAACGCCTCCAGGGATGGTGACTCCACCACCTCCCTGGGCAGCCCATTGCAATGCCAATCACTCTCTCTGGGAAGAACTTCTTCCTAATATCCAGCCTATACCTCCCCTGGCACAACTTGAGACTGTGTCTCCTCATTCTGTTGGTGGTTGCCTGGGAGAAGAGAGCAACCCCACCTGGCTACAACCTCCCTTTAGGTAGTTGTAGGCAGCAATGCGGTCACCTCTGAGCATCCTCTTCTCTAGGCTAAACACCCTCAGCTCCCTCAGCCTCTCCTCATAAGGCTGTGCTCCAGGCCCCTCACCAGCCTTGTTGGACATGTTCCAGTACCTCAATATCTCTCTTGATTTAAGGAGACCAGAACTGGACACAGTACTTGAGATGTGGCCTTACCAGTGCCAAGTACAGGAGCAGGATAACCTCCCTTGTCCTGCTGGCCACACTATTCATGATCCAGGCCAGGATGCCATATATCAGGAATAGTGTGAAAAAGGGTTGCAAGCAGACTGCACTTTCTCAATAGGGATGCTGAAGTGTCATCCCCCCCATTTTGGTTGGACTACCTTGGACTATCTTGAATGAATGAGGAGCACAGAGGTTATCAAGAAGAGGCCTCATGAAAAAGGCAAGTTTTTAAATGATGGTGGCAAGGCAAGACAGTGGTTAAAATTCTGCTGCTTGACAGCACTGGATTGTTTCCAAGAGGATGGAGCAATGGAGAGCAGAGTGTGCTGCACAGAACAGCAAAATGAGACCATGGTGTGCCTGGCAGGATGAGCTGGCATGCTAAAGCTACAGAAATGATTGCAAAGTGTCCTATTTCTCATGAAGTCGGATGCACAGCAGGAATGTTGGCACTCCTGATTCCAGTCTCCGAGCAGTGTGTACCATCATAGCTTTATTGCCAAACTTACTCAAGCTCATTGCCGAGTTTATTAGTGTTGTAGAGCCAGGAACATGCATTTGTATCCCTTCTGTCATAGTACATCTACAGGGTTGCATCTTGCAGTTTGTAAAGTGGAGCAGGCTAATTAGCATGCATAAGTAATGACTGAAGTCTCACAGTCAAATGTCTGCTGGGAAGGTCATCCCATGAGATGGCAACGAGGGAAAAATACTGCTTTGGGGAAAACTTTCCCAAATTTTCAGTACTTATTTGTGGTGTGGTTCCCACTCACAGCTAACATTAGTTAGGTAGCGGAAAAGCTTTGGATCGATAAGTCTCAGGACTCATTGCATGTACATAGCTGTCAACACCAAAGCTGCCTGCATATGCTCTGAGCTGTGGACAGCCCTAGCTGCTCACACAATGGTTCATCAAATCCAGGAGGGCCCTTGGTACATCCCTGGCCAGCATGCTGAAGATTGTTTTGTCTTCACTAAACGACTTCTTTGCCACATCCACCTTCACTTCTAAAGGGAAGCTCTGCTTCACACCAGGTTCCCTAGAGCTCACAATTCCCCAGTTCCTCTCTTGCAGTGAGAGGGGGATGTAGCAGGAGATACCAGCACAGTTTGCTAAACACTTGGAGGCCATGTTTTAAGCAGCACTCCTTTTTAAATGGAGGAGCTGAATAATTTAATAGAAGCAGCAGAATTAACTTCTGCAAGGACCTTTCTTTGTTAATGATATACATTGCAGGTCGAGGGAGGTGATTCTCCCCCTCTACTCCACTCTGCTGAGGCCCCACCTGGAGTACTGCATCCAGTTTTGGAGCCCCTATTACAAGAGGGATGTGGACATGCTGGAGTGTGTCCAGAGAAGGCCATGAGGATGCTCAGAGGGCTGCAGCACCTCTGCTGTGAGGACAGACTGAAAGAGTTGCCAGGTGACTTTCTTGTGGCCTTCCAGTATCTGAAGGGGGCTACAGAAAAGCTGGGGCTCTCAGTGACAGGACTAGGTGGAATGGAGCAAAGCTGGAAGTGAGAAGATTCAGACTGACTGTAAGGAGGAAGTTCTTCAGCATGAGAGTGGTGAGAACATGGAATAGGTTGCCCAGGGAGGTGGTTGGGGCCACATCCCTGGAGGTGTTTAAGGCCAGGCTGGCTGAGGCTCTGTCCAGCCTGCTCTAGGGTAGGGTGTCCCTGCCCATGGCAGGGGGGTTGGGACTGGCTGATCCTTGTGGTCTCTTCCAACCCTGACTGATTCTATGATTCTAAGATTTATACTGTGAATGATATATAGCCCCTAGTGGTGTTCCAGGGGTTAAGTATTGGCTTCAGTTTTGTTCAACTTACTCATCAGTGAGCTGGGTGAAGGAACAGAGTATACTCTCAGCAAGTCTGCTGATGATCCAAGCAGGAGCAATGGCTGACACACTGGGAAGCTATGCTGCCATTCAGTGAAACATGGACAGGATGGAGAGTTGGGCACAGACAAACCTCGTGAAGTTCAACAAGAGCAAGTGTAGAGTTCTGAAGCTGGGGAAGAATAGCCCAGTGCATCAGTGCAGGTTAGAGGCTGACCTGCTGGAATACAGTCCCACAGAGAAGGACCTCGGAGTCCTGGTGGCCAACAGGTTCACAAGGAGCCAGAGGTGCACTCCCGTGTCAGAGGCCAATGGTATCCCAGGGTGCATCAAGAAGTTTTAAGGGAGATTCTCCTCTCCTTCTAATCCACCCTAGTGAGGCCACATGTGGAGTACTGTATCCATTTCTGTGATCCCCAGTTCAAGAGACACAGGGAACTACTGGCAAGAGTCAAACAGGGGGCTACAAAGAGGATTAGGAGACTGAAGCATCTCTCTTAGGAGGAGAGGCTGAGACATCTAGGACTCTTTAGCCTGCAGAAGAGGAAACTGAGAAGGAATCTTACGAATGCTTACAAATATCTAAAAGGCAAGTCTCAAGAGGATGGACCATTTCAGTGATGCCCAACCACAGGGCAAGGAGCAATGGACACAAACTAGAGCACATGCAGTCCCACCTAAATGTAAGGGAAAACTTCTTTACTTCGAGGGTGACAGAGCACAAGAACTGGCTGACAAGAGAGGTTGTGGAGTTATCTTCTCTACAGACTTTCAAAACACACCTGAAAGCATTCCTGTGCAACCTGATGTGGATGAATGTGTTTTAGCAGGGCACTTGGATTAGATCATCTCTGGAGGTCCTTCCAACCACTCCTATTCCTTGAGTTTCCGACTGGGGAGGAAGAGTCACATGAATAGCACATACATGGCCCTTATGAAGAGAGAGGCTTTCTGCCATGGGGTTACCTGAAAGCCCAGGGGCTGCTGAGTGTCTCTGTGCTAGCTGCCATGAGGACACCCCCTGTGAAGTCTGCCATTTCACAAGCAAAGATGTCTGGTAAGGCTTCGGGTAGGATTTTCCAAGCAGATGTTTTTGGTTTGGGTTTTTTTTTTTTTCTTTGCTCACCATTTCTTTTAATTATTCCTGATGTTTTGCCTATCAAATTGCAGACTTCTTCAAAGGAAAAGAAATAAGCAGTTGTCATAACAACAAAGCTTTTCATTACCACAGGAACCTTTGACAGCTTTATTTAAAACATTATAAAAAAAAAAAAAAAAAAAGAAAAACCCAACCAATTATTTTTATCAGTGTGATTCATGTTCTTCTTAAACAGATTACAGTGTGTACTCTAGCAGCTACATTATGAAGGGAATATGGCATGAATATTTATTGCAATGCAAACTTCTGGTTAAGAGTAAAGAAGTGAGTTTGTTGTCTGGATGAGCTTCCTGTGGCAATAGCTCACCTTGACTTTTAATTAGTGTGTATGATGTGAAATAGAGAGGTCCATTTTTTTTCTTTTTTTCTTTTTTTTTTTCTCACACATGTGAAGCAAAAAGATCCTTGTATGGAATTAAAAATAGCAGGTTAATCATTCCTGTGTTATAGACAGCTATGTCTTCTAGCTTTCAAGCCAAAAAGAGGGGATTGGCATCCTGAAGACACAGAAGTGATTTGTTTGCTTAGAGACTGAGGCCCTTTGCAAAGTTTAGAACTGATGCTTGGGTTTCATTTTCGGTTCCCTGAAGCTGAAGGAGAAGAAGGGGAAAGGACGTTCAGCTATTGTTGTGCCACCTAACAGAAGAGAAAGCCACAGGTAAGGGTTGCTTGCTGCTTCTTCGCTCCCAAGAGCCAGAAGGCTGATCCGTAGGCAGTGCTGCCTGGCCAAAGGAAAAGCTGGAGCCAAAGCTTCCATGTATTTTTTCACACACAAGAGGTAAATAGCTTCCACTATCTTCTGTTTAACTTGCACGCTCACATCTGAAAGGTGTTTTTCTTGATGCCACATTCTAATTTCTAGTATGAAATAAAGGCTACAAATGCTTTTCATCTACTCAAGACATTTCTAGCACCCCCTCAGCAAAAGGTCTTTTTCACGGCAAAGTGAAGGGTAACATCAGAATTGTTAAACTCGTATTCCTTAAAAGAAGTTAGGCTTGTTCCTTGATTTGAACAGAGGTGTTTCTTGCTGGGCTTAGTCAGCGACTTAAATCTCTTCCTAGGCCAAGGAAAGAATTAATATCTGCAAAGGTCTATCACTCTGCCTTCTATCCATAAAGGAACATGAAAAGCAGCCATTGCATCTTCTGAAGAAGATGATAGCTGTGAATTGCCTCACCTCACAGGCATTTCTCCTGCACATGTCCATAATTACTCCATCACAGAGATGACCAGAAAAAGAAAAGAAAATCTCAAATATGTAAGGCCAGACTCCTTCCCCATGAGAACAGATTGCTTAACATCAGAGATGTGTTGGCATCCAAGCGTCTAACAGGTCAGGGGCAAAGATGTTCTTACTTTTTTTAAAAGGAGTAGTCATGCACAGGAAAACCTTGGTTTATTCCTGAGAGGAGGTATCAGGGTTCTTTGTGTATTACAGAATCACAGAATGGACCTCCAAAGGTCACCCAGTCCAACCCCCTCAGCAGTCAGCAAGGACATCCTCAATTAGATCAGGTTGTCTAGGGCCCTATCAGACTTCACCTTGAATATCTCCAGGGCTGGGGCCCCAACTACCTCTCCAGGAAATCTGTTTCACTGTTCCACCACACTCATGGTTCCTAATAGCCAATCTAAATCTACTCTTCTCTAGTTTGAAGCCGTTGCCTCTTGTCCTATCACCACAGGCCTTTGTAAACAGTCTCTCTTCATCCTTCTTGAAGGTCTCCTTCAGGTACTGGAAGGCTGCTACTAGGTCTCCCTGGAGTCTTCTCATCTCCAGACTGAACAACCCCAGCTCCCTCAGCCTGTCTTCAGAGCAGAGGTGTTAGAATCATAGAATCAGTCAGGGCTGGAAGAGACCACAAGGATCATCCAGTTCCAACCCCCCTGCCATGGAGAGGGACACCCTACCCTAGAGCAGGCTGGACAGAGCCTCATCCAGCCTGGCTGCAAACACTTCCCAACCACCCCCCTGGGCAACCCGTTCCAGGGCCTCACCACTCTCATGCTGAAGAACTTCCTCCTCACGTCAGGGGGTTCCAACCCCCTGATCATTGTCATGGCCCTCCTCTGGACCTGCTCCATCAAGTCCACGTCCTTCCTGCGTGAAGGGCACCAGATCTTAGTTTTCTTATATCCTTCCTCATCTATCCACAAGCCGGGTGTGAGGGCTTCGCTCTGATGGGAAACAAGGCTGTGGCTCTTCTGTTACATGAGGTGGTGTAGGGAGCTATTATTTAATTATGACAACTACACACATACAAGGCATTGCATTAGGAAACACACATACACCATCTGCTAGCTAGCATGATTTAGCTGTAGGCGTACAAGAGCAGCCTTATGAGCATTAACTTTACTCCGGGAGACTATAAATGCGCGTCTCCTCGCACAGCACTGCCGAGGGAGGCATTCAGGGGAAGCACATTCCTCGATGATGTAGTCATTACTGTTTCAGCAAGATGCTAATTTTTACAATAAATAAGCTTAATCTTTTCATGCAGATCGCTTTAGAAAACAAACAGGCCATTTTTATGAGCTACTTAAGAGTTGGGGCTGGGATGGCGTTTGCAGTAAGATCCTGCCCATGCTCCAAATTGTAAGTGATTTTTAATTCCTGGGGAACTACTGCAGATCACTGCTTGCTGTTGTTTTGTGATTTTTTTTTTTTTTTATTATTTTTTTTTTTCTCAATAACTGATAAATGTAACAGATATTGTGTGTTTCAAAGCATTTTAAAAGAACAGAAATGTTGCCTGGCGGAACTAAACCGCTGATTGCTAAAGAAAGAAGACAACCAAAATCAAGCAGCAGGGCTAGAGGAAATTGTTTCAAGCTGCACCTGGTTCAGGCTGGATTTTAGGAGATACTCTCAGAGACAATCATAGAATGGTTTAGGTTGGAAGGGACCTCAGAGATCATCCAGTTCCAACCCCCCACCATAGGAAGGGACACCTCCCACTAGAACAGGTCGCCCAAGGTGCCCAATGTTTGAGTATCTGAGGGTACTCAGACATTGGAATGATCTGCCCAGGGCAGCGGTGGAGGTGTTTAAGCAGCCTGTGGAGCTGGTACTTAGGGACATGGTTTTGTGTTGACCCTTCAGTGCTGGGTTGAAGGTTAGACTGGATGAGCTTTGAGGGCTCTTCCAGCTGGATGTTTTCTGTGATTCTGTGAAGTTCATGTGCTGAGCTTGGAGTTTTAACACACTTCTCCCTTTCACTGCTTCTGGAGAACGTCTATGGAAAACACAGCACGTGGGAACTGGTAGGGGAAGAGCCTGACTGCTGGCCTTGGAAGTATGAACCCCCTCGTGCTTCAGTCTGGTCTCCTTTGCTAGCCACCTTTGTAACTCCAGCACAGATTTGCAACTGGCAGGCAGTTCAGTTCTGCTATCTTTATCTGCTGAGCTCACTGGCAGAGAGAAAGTAAAACGGCAGTTTTGGACTCCTGAGACTATGCCTGTCCTGCCTTACATGGGCTGTGAATAGTAATGGGTAGTGAATGTGTGATTCTGATGTGAGCTGTGAATTAATGCTTGCTGCAGAAGTAAAGTGTCTGCTATCATGAGGATAACAGAGATGAAGTACTGAAGAAAGAAGCAACAATACTAGCCATAGGTCATCATTTAAAGTCCTATGAGCAAATCTTGAGAAGGTACTGATTTTGCCTTCTGGCCACCCCTGAGATGAATGCATCCACCATGACAGTCTCTGTTTTGACACAGGATATGATATCATGTCTCGGCCAGGAGGTTTCACAAGTTGGGTGAGATCCTGTGAAGGAGATGAACCATTCTAGCCTAAACCAGCCTGGCTTTCAGCAGAGAAAACTGGCTTGTGGTCTGGGCTGCTGCCCTTGTGTGACATGTCAGGTCACTGATCTTCCTTGTGCTTGCCTGGGAGCCTGGAAAAAAACCTGTGTGGCCTGAGCCTTCATTACTGTCTTGTGAAGAAGCTGTTCTCATAGTCTTAGGAAATGTTGTTTTCTTGTCAGCTTCAAAAATGAGGCTCAGGCGGTGTGGAAAAGAGGATCAGTTAACCAGGTTAGTTATGGTTACATGCAGATGTGCAATTTTAACAGCTATGGGTTTATGTAAAACGCTTTCCTTCCCTGTGGCACGAATGTTTAGTGGGATTGAATTCCTCTTCTCACTATCCATTGAACCAAACAGTTGCACCTTACAACTACAGGAAGAAGAAAATAGTATTAAGACTGGAATTTCTGTGGCTTCTCTCCCCCACCTTTCACCTCCAGTTAATACTCCCTCTGCAGATCACAGAAACACAGAATGTCAAGGGCTGGAAGGGACCTTGAAAGCTCATCCAGTCCAATCCTTCCTGCCAGAGCAGGATCATCTACACCAGATCACACAGGAATGCATCCAGGTGGGATTTGGATATCTCTAGAGAGGGAGACTCCACAACCCCCCTGGGAAGCCTGTTCCAGTGTTCTGTCACTCTTGCAGGGAAAAAAAAATTCTGACGACATCCCAGGTTGCATCAAGCAGCAGCTCTTGCTTCCTTGTCCAGCTCTAGGTACAACACCACCTAACACAACCACAAACATCAACCAAGGAGCCATGTTAACAACCCAGGGCTTGAATAAAGGCTGAAGCTGACCCTAGGGACATACCTGGTACATACTGCAGCATCAAGCAGCATTCCCTTCACACCCTTAGGCAGAGCCACCCTGGGGTCTTTAAATTGTCAACACTTATTTTTTTAAACAGATCAGATCCTGGGCAAAAGAACAGGTACATGAAAGCACCCATAGTTTGGTAAGGTAGGTGGGGGGGGGGTCGTGTTGCTTGGTTTGTTCTTGTTTTTTGGTTTTTTTTTTAATTATTTATTTCTTAGAGTATATTTTACAACGTAAATATAACCTGGATGAGAAAGATTAAAACAAAAAAAAATGTTTTCATGGCAAAAGCAACTGCAATTTCCAATTAAACAGTGCCTAATAAATGTTGGTATTGTTCAGTCACCATGGAGGCCACCACTAACATCATACAGCATGTAGGTCCCCAAAAGCTCTTGTTTGTTTCTAAAGTGATCAGGTCACACCACTCAGTTCCCCCCAATTTATTTAAATCTGTTACTTCATTTCAAGTGCTAATTATCTCTCACAACAAACAGAGTCTTGTCAGCTGCAATTACTGGCATTACAATAGACTATCAACAGAAAAGTGTGTCTTGAAGCAAGAATTGTTGCCTTGGTTACCAACCCAAAATGCCCCTGGATTGCATCTGTAACCACAATTTCCTGATTATACCTGGAATACTTCATGAGCTAGACCCCTCTTTGCCTCCTAAATTAGTACAGGGCATCATGAGCCAAATTTTACCCTACAGAATTGTGTTTTAAATCAACAGACAGCGCAATCTCGAAGCTGGTGGTAGTTTATCCTGAAGGCAAAATAAAGGGTTTACACTTTGCCTGGATAGAGGAGGGGGATGTGTTTTGTTCTTGGAGTTAGTGTGCACAGGGAATAATTCCCCTCTGCCTCCACAAGTGTTATGCCTGACTTGTAAATGAGAATAGGCACCTGTCCAGTAAACCAAAGCAGGTGTGCCTCATCAGGCCATTCTCCTTCCTACCAAACACTGCAAGGCGTGCGAAGAGCTGGCACTGGCTAGGGAGCCTTGGACTGGTTATAAACGTGGCTTTCAGGATAGTTGTGAGATGGAGTTTTGATTTGACTTGGCAGCAGGAGAAATGTCAGCCGTGAAGGAGGCGCGAGTTCAGGCGAGAACTTGGGCTGTTGGGTACTTCTCTCATCCTTGTGTCACACAGCCAAAAGCCAAATGCCTTTGCCTAAGAAATGTGTGCTTGTCTTTCCTTCCACGTGAGACTGCTTAAAATAGGAGGGAGTCAAAGCCAGCAGAAACGCGGTGCCGAAACTTTGTGATGACCTTGTCGCTTCAGCAAGGCTTCTACTTGGGGAGGTGTATCAGCCTCTAAAAGGCAAGACAGAAAAAGAACTGGCATGCCTAAAGTAGTACTTCCATTATATGTAGTCATGTGTACCCCAAATTGCAGCTCCTACAAAGCATAATTTATTTGGATCCCCAGTTTGCGACTCATAATCTTTTATGGGCAGCTTTCCAGAAACCTCACGATCAACTTGAGTGCACAGAGAGCAGGTTCATAGTCCTGCAATGGCTGAACAGCCTAAGCCTGATCAAGATCATCAAACAATATACTCATATATTTGCTTTTCCCTGAGGAGTCTGAACATTTTGGGAATGCATGCCAGATTGGGTGGAATGTGGTGGAAACCTCTGCTGTCCTTTAAGTTCTGTCTTAAACTGGAACTTTTCTGATCCTGTACTGTGGCTGAGCGCAAGGAAGTTTGGTCAGAAAGGAGGAGCCCTGAGTGGGTTACCTCCTCTTCCTCTCATTTCCCTGTTTGTGTCCCTATTACTCAGATGGGAGCTGTATTTTCCAGCTGTGCAGTGATGAAGGAGAGGCTTGGCAATTCTTTGGGCCAGAGGGAGGGAGATCATAACCAGCTGTGTGCTTATAGCGTTTCATTTAAAAGGAGGTTGCAGCCCCAGCTCTTTCTGAATGTATCCCTGTAAAATCCAGACAACGTGAAATACATCACTTCTAGGAGTGCACTCTGGGACCAGTCTTACTCTTGATCTCAGAGGAAAGCTCTCAGTAATGGTCTGATGAGGAATGCTCCCTGTTGCTTATCCACACTCTTTCTCCTCTCTCTCTGGCCCGATTAGTACTGAAGCTTATCAGCTTTTCAGAAGAGGACTCAAGTGCAGGTTCCTGCCTTCACTCATGGCTGTGTTATGGCACAGGGGCACCTGAACATCTGTGGCACTGCGTCAGTACGGGGATGTTGCCTGGTGCTTAAGGTAAGACATGTGGACCTGAGTCCTCTCACACTGAGAGAAGACCACAAGTCTTCTGAGGAGCAGAGGAGGAATCTAGGGCTATTTAGTCTGGAGAAAAGGAGGCTGAGGGGAGACTTTCTAACACTCTACAGCTACCTGAAAGGAGGTGGTAGCGTGGAGGGTGCTGGTCTTTTTTGCCAGGTAACAAGTGATAGAACAAGAGGAAACAGCATCAGGTTGCACCAGGGCAGGTTAAGATTGGATAACAGGAAAAAAATTATTCACTGAAAGGCGTATCATGCACTGGAACAGGCTGCCCAGGGAAGTGGTGGGGTCATTATCTCTGATGGTAGGAGGGTTGGAACTAGGTGATCCTTGTGGTTCTTGTGGTCCCTTCCAACTCTGACTGCTTCTATGATTCTATGTATTTAAAAGACATGGAGAAGTGGCACTTGAGGACATGGTTTAGTGGTGACCTTGCAGTGCTGGGATAATGGTTGGTCTCAAGGCCAAGTGCAAGGTCCTGCACCTGGGTCGCTGCAATCCCAAGCACAACTCCAGGCTGGGTGGTGAGTGGCTGGAGAGCAGCTCTGAGGAAAAGGACCTGGGGGTCCGGGTTGACAAAAAGCTCAACATGAGCCTGCAGTGTGCACACACAGCCCAGACAGCAACTGTGTGCTGGGCTGCAGCAAGAGAAGCATTACCAGCAGGGCAAGGGAGGGGATTCTGCCCCTTTACTCTGCTCTCCTCAGACCCCACCTGGAGTACTGTGTGCAGTTCTGGAGCCCCCAGCACAGGAAGGACATGGAACTGCTGGAGAGAGTCCAGAGGGGGCCCTGAAGATGATCAGAGGGCTGAAGCACCTCTGCTATGAGGACAGGCTGAGAGAGTTGGGGCTTTTTAGCCTGGAGAAGAGAAGGCTTCCAGGAGACCTTATAGTAACCTTCCAGTATCTGAAGGGGGCTACAGGAAGGCTGGGGAGGGACTGTTCACAAGGCTTTATAATGACAGGATGAGGGGGAATGGGTTCAAATTGGCAGAGGGGAGATTTGAACAGGATGTTAGGAGGAAGTTCTTCACAGTGAGGGTGGCGAGGCACTGGAACAGGTTGCCCGGGGAGGTTGTGGCTGCTCCCTCCCTGGATGTGTTCAAGGCCAGGATGGATGAGGTCTTGAGCGACCTGATCTAGTGGGAGGTGTCCCTGCCTATGGCACAGGGGGGTTGGAACTGGATGATGTTTGAGGTGTCTTCCAACCTAAACCATTCTATGATTCTATGATTCTATGAATGATCTTAAAGGTCCCTTCCAACCAAAACAATTTAGTGATTCTGACTCATGCCTGGACCCTCATACTGGATCTCAACCAAGCACAGCAATGCTGCAAACCCTCCAGGTGGTGGTGGCAAGGTGGGATGAGCCCTGCTTGCCTTCTTGAGGCGTCAAGCAGAGTTAGCAGAGCTGAGCTGTGCACTGTGTGGACAGCAGCACTCCCATGTATTGTTGGCCCTTGATTGCCTCTTGGTTAGCCATTCATCTAGAACCATGCTGGGGTTTTGTGGATGCTGCTTTGATACCTGTCACTCTCCTGGTGCGCAGGTAAATGTCAGGCCATGGGGGATCTGAGTCTGGCTGCTGTCTGCAGCTTCTCAACTCCCACAGCAGCCACACAAGTCAGGGAAATTAGTCCTGCTTTGCTTAAATCCTTTTTTTTTTGGTGTACGAACCTTAAATTCTTAGCACAGGGCTGGAAGTGGCTTACGCAGCTGATTTATGCTGCTGAAGTCTCACCTGCTGAAATGCATGTTGAAAAATAGCCCCTTGAGTTTGTATCCCACTCAGCACTGCGCTGCTAACATCATTCAAAGGGAGTGAAGGGCACTCAGGTCCCCTTCTGTGCCATCCACAGAAGTCCTTTGGGATGTCCTGAGCGTGCCATGTTTGGGTAATCATAGAATCACAGAATGGTTTCTTTTGGAAGGGACCTGAAAGATCATCCAGTTCCAATCCCCCTGTGCCATAGGCAGGGACACCTCCCCCTAGAACAGGTTGCTCAAAGCCTCGTCCAACCTGGCTTTGAACACATCCAGCCAGGGAACAGCCACAACATCCTTGGGCAACCTGTGCCAGTGTCTCACCACCCTCACTGGAAAGGACTTCTTCCTAACATCCTGTTCAAATCTCCCCTCTGCCAGGTTAAACCCATTACTCTTTGTCCTGTCATTACAAGACCTTGTGAACAGTCCCTCTCCAGCCTTCCTATAGGCCCCCTTCAGATACTGGAAGGCTACTATAAGGTCCCCTCAACGCCTTCTCTTCTTCAGGCTGCAGAGCCCCAACTCTCTCAGCCTGTCCTCATAGCAGAGCTGCTCCAGCCCTCTGATCATCTTCGTGGCCCTCCTCTGGACTCTCTCCAGCAGTTCCATGTCCTTCCTGTGCTGGGGGCTGCAGAGCTGCAGACAGTGCTGCAGGTGGGGTGTGAGGAGAGCAGAGTAAAGGGGCACAATCCCCTCCCTTGCCCTGCTGCCCACAGCTGCTCTTGCTGCAGCCCAGCACACAGTTGCTGTCTGGGCTGCACTCACACTGCAGGCTGCATCAGGAGAATTGTGACCAGCAGGTTGAGGGAAGTGATCCTCCTCCTCTACTCCGCTCTGGTGAGACCCTACCTGGAGTACTGCATTCAGTTTTGAAGCCTCTACTACAAGAGGTATGTGTGTGTGCTGGAGGGTGTCCAGAGAAGGGCCATAAGGATAATCAGAGGGCTGAGGGAGTTGGGGCTACTCAGTCTGAAGACGAGAAGGCCTGAGGTGACCTTATTGTGACCTTTCAGTATCTTAAGGGGGCCTACAGAAAAGCTGGGGAGGGACTCTTTAGGATGTCAGGGAGTGATAGGACTAGGGGAAATGGAGCAAAGCTAGAAATGGGGAGATTCAGACTGGATGTTAGAAAGTAGTTCTTCAGCAATGAGGGTGGTGAGACCCTGGAACAGGTTTCCCAGGGAGGTGGTCAAAGCTCCATCCCTGGAGGTGTTTAAGGAGAGGCTGGATGAGGCTCGAGACAGCCTGATCTAGTTTGAGTTGTCCCTGCCCAAGGCAGGGGGATTGGAACTAGGTAATCCTTGTGGTCCCTTCCAACCCTGACTGATTCTACAATTCTATGAAAAAGTGAAGTGAAAGACTGGAAACCAAATGTAAAAATTCTCAGCCAGTGCCCAGCAAGGCAGCACTGTCAGAACGTCATTATAGGTAACCTAATGAGGCTCTCCCCACAGTTCTTTGGATTAGCTTGGGAAATGAAGCATACTGCAATATTGCTCCTTCCCCTTTGGGCTGCTTCAAAAAAAATTAATTCAGTAATTCTAAATAAAGAGAGGTTTAACTAGAAAAAGAGCGGCTTAAGATGAAGTAACTAGAACGAAGTGGGGAATGCTGAGGAAGAACAGTAGCACAGGGAGACCTCTGGGCAACAAGAGAGGGATGGGTTTAAGGTTAGCTCGTTGTTTTCTTGCTAAAATTAGATTGTTCCTTTGTTTTCCTAACTTGGGCTTTTACACTGCTTTTGATAACACCCCCTCCGATACCCTAAATACAGGCTTCAGAAGTAACATAGATTAATTTCTACCAGCCCTTGGTTGGGATTTTGTGAGCCTGGCAGTGCTCCACACTGCAGAGGAGAATAGCTGACCTCTGCATGTGGTTTAGGGGACTGCTCGGGGATGAAGTGGGCATAAGCAGATTTGTGTGATTGTTTAGATGCAGCATTTGAGTAGCCTCTAATGCATTTTGTCTGCATGGAGCCAGCCCTGGAATATGTCTAAAAGGCTCCCCTACTAGAGTGCAACAGGTTTTGACAACCACCAGCGCTCAAAGGAAGAGCAAATGTGTGATTTAGACCATTGTTAGGGAGTTGTTGGGTTTTTTGGTTTTTTTTTTCTTTGACAGAGAGAGTTGTCACACTGCAAAATCCTGAATCTGCTGATAATGGGATGCTGACTGCCAAACATGGTACAGTCACTCTTGCCTCTTATTTAACAGCATAACTACACCTATTTTACCAGTCCTAGACTGCCGAGCTGCAGAGGAGCAACACTACGTGGAAAAACTCAGCACGTCTGAAACAAAACTGTGCTCCATCTGAGGCTGTTATTCTATTTTAAACTTTTATTAAGAAATAAATGTGTGGTGCACTGTTTGCCTCAGAGGTGAGCGTTGCTGAAACTTGATTTCTCCTTTCCACATAGCCACGCTCCAGTGAATGTCAATGTGTTTCGCAGGAGTTAGGGGTCGGTTTCCATAGGCAAGCTGAAGAAATTATTTCTGATGATTTAGTTAATAGAGGTGATGTGGTCCTCTTATAGACTCACACCCCTAACTCCTAGATGAGGTGGGGAAATTAATCTGCGGCGCACCTTTAGAATAAATGAATAAATAAACCCCAAAGAACTGGAAAAACGTCAACCACCACCCTGCAGCTTTAGACCCTGCAATTCTAGAACTACTTTTGTCTTCTGTCAAGATGGAAAGTTTAAGTGAGGAAAAGAGAGACACCAAACCTTGTTTTAATGGATACTTCTCTTGTCATAGCCTAAAACTAGCAATGTGCAAGCACGGAACAAAGAGAGCTGCTCTGCTCCAAGCCTTCACCATAAGAAAAATGCAATCTAAAAAATGCAGCCAGGTCATTTGATTTTGCTTACTGCCCTTCCCTGAATGTCCTTTATCTGCAATGCTTGCTTCTGCACTCCTTACAAGCCCCAGATTTCTCAGCTTCAGGATTTTGTGGGCCCTTCAGAGCTTTCATTTTAGGCCTTTGCTTTACTACCCGTGGAATATGCTCCCTTCTCAGATGAAGAATTCCTCTAGAACAGAAATAACTAATGATAGTGTGACTACTTGAAAGCCACATAGAGGGAGGGGTGGGGGGAAAGAGATGCTATTCACTTTGGCAGTACAAATAAAGTGAGAGCTTTCTTTCTACAGTCATGTGTGGGAAGGGCAACAACAGAGCAATTACATGGTGGGTGGGAAAGGGGATTTTGTCACTTTGTCAGTGCTGACAGACAGAAATAAACTGCTTCTAGGGGGGATAGCAGGGTAAGAACTTGCACATCAAGAGCATAAGGAGAATTAAAATGGGCCCTTAAGGGGATTTATTGAGGGCTGGGGTTTTTTGGGTTTTTTTTTTTGGTGGA
>VWZI01008216.1:2133134-2158779 GCA_013396835.1 Psilopogon haemacephalus
GGGCTTTTTTTTTTTTTTTTTTCTTTTTTTTTTTTTTTTTTTTAAGTGCCTAAGGCCCCTACTATTTCATTGTGTGCAAGCCAAGAACCAGGAGTGAGGAGAGAGACAGCGAGCAAGTTGCATCCAAACTTGTAAGAATCTGACTGCAAGAATATGGTTGCAACCTCTATGAAGCTGTCACAGATGTGAGAGAGTGGCACAGTCAGTGTGCAGGGCCAGCGAGGGAAGGCACCACAGTCAAAAAGAGAGCACGGAGGAAATGCCCTCCCCTTTTCAAACCAATAATGGAATCTCTTTTCTCTTTTTTTTTTGTTTTTTTTGTGCATAAAACGATGCCACATATTGGCCGTGGTGTCCAGAGAGGTACAGTACTGCCTTAGGGCACGTGAAACATTGCCAGGAAGAGGCAGTAAATGGTTTGAAGTAGTCTGAATTTAGATGCAAGGCACACTTCTGTCTGTGACAGACTCTTGCAGCAGGTGTGAGCATGAGACTCTTACTTCTTGCTTTCCCTGGAATTCCACATTACTCATCTGAAGGCAGAAGGCAAAGCCTGGTCCAGTTCAACTGGAAGAGAGGACCAGAGCGTTAAGTGTTTTGTACCCATAGCTGCAGGGTGCTGTTTGCATTCTGTAGAAAATAAATCACATTACTGGTGTGGGCTGCAATAACAATGGATCGCTGATGTACACATTCTGGTCATGAAGATGGTTTTGCTGCTTCTACATGTTTCCCCTCTCAAAAAGGAAACTGCCAGAGAGGTCCACCAATGTATATGGGCATGGACAGTGGCAATACGATCCTTTGAAATTCAACAGCAGAGATGTAAGAAAGATGCCATATGGCATAGACAGGGCTAAGTTTATGCGCTACAGGTTCATTCCACACATCTCTATGCCATATAGTAAATTCATTCCACACATCTCTATGCCATATAGCAAATTCATTCCACACATCTCTAAGCCATATAGCAAATTCATTCCACACATCTCTAAGCCATATAGCAAATTCAGCAATTTCCCTCTCCCTTTCACTTCCAAAAGAAGTGACAGAGGGGATGTCGACCTTCTCTTCTAGTGCTAAGTGCTGTGGAGGGCTGAGCAGTGGAGTTGCCCTTCAGACATACAACATCTGCTGCTATTTCAGAGAGCCCAGGTATCACCTGGGATGCCAGTGACCAAATCTGAGCAGCCCATCGTTTAGCAGTGCCAAAGCTGTGCAATTCATCACGCTTCCCTGGTGCAGCGCTGCTTGGCTCGGCAGGCTGTGCTGCCATGCAGTGCTCCATAGCTAAAAGAGAATAAGCCTGCCTTCAGCAAGACAGCCTGGAGATTTTTTAGATGGCAGATGATTGGTGATGTCACTTCAAATTGACAGCTTTTCATACAAAAGGAAGAAGCTTGACTTAATGAGTGCTATGGGTGGGTGTACAAGCAAAGACTTTCCTAAGAATTATCATTACCTGGGAAAGGCAATTTTCAGCTGAATTGACACTCCAGTAATTAAGGGCCAACACAGAGAATCTTGGTCATTATAACTATTTCAATTTCCAAATTGCTTAGTTTAGAATTGCTTATGGTTGAACTACTACTGACAGTTTCATCACTTTCTATTCTCAGCCAGCTTGATTGGCAAATTGATGAGGTCTGTACCATGCAGTCAGGCTCCCATCTTGGTGCCAAAAATCACTTGCTGGAGCAGAACAAGAAGCAGCAACTCTGGTCAGATCAAATGACAACGAATGCAAGCTTCATATTCGCTTCTTGGTAGAGCATATGCATGTTAAAGGAATTACCGGGTGGCAGATTCTTGAAAACCACGGTGTAGAATGTTGCCATACTCTAGTTATTTAAATTTCCCTTATCAGTGTATGCTTTTTATCAGAGACTGATTGGAATCATAGAATTATAGAATCATAGAATCATAGAATGGTCTAGGTTGGAAGAGACCTCAAAGATCATCCAGTTCCAACCCCCTGCCATAGGCAGGGACACCTCCCACTAGATCAGGATGCTCAAGACCTCATCGAGCCTGGCCTTGAACACATCCAGGGAGGGAGCAGACACAACCTCCCTGGGCAACCTGTTCCAGTGCCTCACCACCCTCACCGTGAAGAACCTCTTCCTAACATCCCGTTCAAATCTCCCCTCCGCCAATTTGAACCCATTCCCCCTCGTCCTGTCATTACAAGACCTTGTGAACAGCCCCTCCTCAGCCCTCCTGTAGGCCCCCCTCAGATACTGGTAGGCTGCTATAAGGTCTCCTGGAAGCCTTCTCTTCTCCAGGCTGAAAAGCCCCAACTCTCTCAGCCTGTCCTCATAGCAGAGGTGCTCCAGCCCTCTGATCATCTTTGTGACCCTCCTCTGGACTCTCTCCAACAGTTCCATGTCCTTCTTAATCTACACTGCTGGGCTAATACAAATCTTGTTTTCCTGACTTTTTTTTTTTTTTCCTCTGTGCTGACAGGCTCGGGTGGACAATGGATTTCAAACGGCAAATGCTATTTTGCAGTCGCAAGAATGTTTTTGAGAGAGGCAGGTACAAGAAACATCTGTACCTTCCGAAGAGATTGCATGGCGTCTTGAAGAAGCTTTCCTAATTTTGGAAGTGAACTCTTAAACCAACTGGCATGTAGAAGGTAGAATTTTCTTGCCCTACCAAAATTAAAAGAAACTGGGAGAGAGAAACCATATTTTCACTTTAACAATTTAGAAGACGTTGTACATTACCCGGCACGAGCGGAGGCAGTGGATCTCTTTTAGCTTTAGCACGCTGGCCTCCTTTTTTTTCTCCCTGTAAAAATGTATTAACTTACCATGTACTTTGTTCTACTGACTGAAAGGGAGAACTTTTTTTTTTTTTTTCCCCCCCCAGTCCCTCTTCCTCTGTACTGTCACTTTTGATTCACAGTTGCTAAGCGTTGCAAAAGCTCACCAGAGGGACACTCTCCTAGTGTGATTTGCAAACTTTGAAATAACACCCACCAGCAGAAGCACCATATGCTATGAAGTTGCACAGTAAACTGACAGCAGTATTTCATTTATAATTTGAATTTTCAAAAATGTCAGCGTTTTTTCACGTCAACAAATGCCTCTCAGCTTGCCGTGCACGGATTTGTCCTCGGAGTGGACACTAAATTGTGCCGGGTTTTTATTAACGACGGCCACCCGAAAATAAATTAATTTCCACGTTATGGTAACTGGCGGTGTTGAGGCAAAATAAACCTGGGAATTTTCTAGAGCTAAGTTGTTGGGCTTATATACTGCGCAAATGTGTGTGCGGTTTGCAGCGGGTGGACTTCGTGGCTCTCTCCAACACTGATAATCCAGTGAACCATTTTTTATAATAAAATAAAGTACCGAGGAATATTTTTTTTTAATCAATCAAAGGCAAACTTCACATAAAACACAAGCTGTTCCCTTTGTGGTTAATTTTCATCCAGCTGCACTTAAGTACAACAGAGCCAGCAGAGAAAACTACTTCGCAACACTTCCTAATTAGGGGACGTTAATTACAGCTAAATACTATACAATTTCTATGTTACAAGAGTTCATCTAAATCAATGTTATTATGGTACTAAAGGAATTAATAATGATTTCATACTCAGAAGCTGTTGCCAAACTACCCATTAGTTCAGAGTTTAAAATGACTTTACAATGCAATCTCTAAATCTGCATTACATAAAACACTGGAGCGTTCACAGACAATCACACATGGCACTTCTATTGTGTATTAATAACCGCGCCTGATGGCATCCCGTTTTCATGCTGGAGTGTTGATGGAGTGAGTGAGAGAGAGAGAGAGGGAGGAAAAGGCCCCTCGAGACGAGGCACACATCCTTACAAACTGCCAAAGTGAGAGCTCTCTCTCGGAGAACGGAGCTCAGCCCCTCCGCTGGGAGGTTGGATGAAGGGTTGGTGGGGCGGGGGGGGGACAGGCAGACTCACTAACAAAACCACAGCAGCTCAAATTCTAATGCTCAAAACACCAGACTGGGGGTGCACAGGGCTGTGGGGTGGGATCACAGCCCTTCAGGTCATTGAGAAGCGCCTCTGTTTCCCAAGCAACTGTTTTATAGTATGCCCCTTCATCAGGATGGAGAACTCGTTACATGCTAAATGCCCTTCACTGCATCTACTCACATTCCTATCTTAAACAGCGCAAGGATTAAATCACTTTTTGTTGCATCTTGCACTTCTAGCAGCATCTGCCTTGTTAAAATTATGGCTTAGCATTTCTAAATCAAACCAAATTAAAAATAAAATTAAAAAAAAAAAAAGAGGAGGAAAGTGAACCTACTACGCAGATAGAGAAATTCTCTCAGGTTATTTCTTATTAAATAGGGATCCACAGGTGCCTATTACTGTCATAGCAGCCACTGCCCAGCAGCCTTGTGAGTAAAAATGGGAAGAGTTCAGGACCAGACTCGATGTGCAGAGCAAACTAACACCTTGTCTGCACAGAGGCAGGGAAGTTACCCAGCCACAAGTTTGCAGTGCCTCATCCCAGGCTTCACAGGCAGGAAGCCAGAATAGCTTAAAGCCCTCTTTGTGCTCAAATCAGTTTGAGACTACTCCAGTTCCTTCAGTTTCCCTCAGTACAATTTGTTCAACTAGCAGTATTCTCCCTCTGCTGCAAGAGTTTGTTAGCCTTCTCCCCCTCCCCAGAGTTATTGCTACCCTGGAAAAATACTTAATTGTAACCTTCACATCCAGTCTCAGGGGAACTCCTCCCATAGTGTCCAGCTCCTTCTTACCCTGCTCTGTCCCTTTTGTTCAGCATGGTGTACAAGGTATGGTACATGCAAAGGGATGCCTGCGTTCAGAGCAGGAGGGAGGTCTGCGTTGCAACTCCATTGGTTTATTGCTGAGAAATGGACAGAGAAGGATTAGTGTTGTTGCAGGGAAAAGCTGCTCAATTCATATGTTTTTAAAGCCAATCAGGATCAAAGCGGGTTATTGATTTATTAATGACATGCAATTAACTGGCAATCAGTGAATTATGCATCCAGGATCAGTATCAGCAGCACAACAGCTGAACCACACTACAAGATGCTTACAAAATGTAAATAAATACCTGCAAATCCAAGACAGGCATCCCATAAGTAATCCCAAAAGGCCTTAACCACATCCACCTGGCATGAGGGCAAGGAGGGACCCCACAAGGTCACACAGGCCCACCTGCAGTGCAGGTCCCCCACACATTCTTCCCCAGAGAGGAGGCACTGCCTAGACTTGATGGAGGTTGAGAAGTGAGTGAGTCCAAGTGAGTGTGGGCCCCTCAAAAAAGGGTGAAGGAACCTTGCACGAGTTTAAAGCCCATCAAAGGAAAGGTCTCATTCAGCAAATACAGTTTTGCAACCCAGTTCCTGAACTGCTGGCTTTGAAGAACCAGCCTTCAAGAAATGTTGTTTTGCTCTGCTGCCCCAGAATGGAAATAGCTGAAGGATCAAGAGATAGATATACAAAATTAACTCCTCCTAAGATGTCAGCTGTGGGAACATGCTGACGAAATATTTTTAGATGGATGCAGGTATCCACAACCACCTAAAGAAGATGGAAATATTGGGAGATGTGTAAGTCTTTAACTGAAATCATCACTCGTGGGTTATGTATTTTGAAGCTTTGTTCCAGCTGTGGATAGAAGAGGACAGGCTTGCCCTGATCTATCCAAATCTTTCCAAAGCAGCTTGCTTTTCTGGGTACACCTGCATGGCAATCCATGGCAGAAAACACAGTGCTGACCTAGAAGAACAAAAGGCACAAGGCCAAGCACTTGAAAGCATGGCCAAAGTAGAAAGCAGGAAGGCAAGGATGGTTTGTGTCCACGGCCCAGTGAATCAGGTAGGCTATCAGGTAGTGACAGAACTAGGTGGAATGGAGCAAAGCTGGAGGTGAGGAGATTCAGGTTGAATGTGAGAAGTTCTTCATCATGAGAGTGGTGAGGCCCTGGAGGGGGTTGCCCAGGGGGGTGGTTGGGTCCACTTACCTGGTGGTGTTTAAGGCCAGGCTAGATGAGGCTCTGTTCAGCCTGATCTCTGGTAGGGTGTCCCTGGGCATGGCAGGGGGGTTGGAACTAGATGATCCTTGTGGTCCCTTCCAACCCTCACTGAATCTATGAATTGCTGTCTTGGGGCAGGATTAACTACAGTCCCTGTATCTTGGAGATAAAAGAGGTCCAGGCATCACAACATATACCAACATCACTGCCAGCCATATATTCATAGAATATTAGGTTCAAAGGGGCCTCTAGTCCAAACTTTCATGGTAAGAATATAATCTAAAGGAGATGGCCCAGCACCCTGCCAAGCCTTGAAACTGTCTGATGTAAGCCAATCCACCACCTCCCTTAGGAGTTTATTCCAATGTCTCATAGTTCAAGTGGTGGAAAAAAATTTCCTGGCATCCAGTCTGAGTCTCCTTGGTATTAACTTGTCCCTATTACCCCTTGTCTTCACCATGTGACTCTTTGTTACAGTGGAATTCCCCTCCTCATGGTAGCCTTTTATGTGCTTGCATATGGTTAGGAGGTCTCCTAAGCCTTCTTTTCTCAAGGCTGAACAAACCCAGTTCTCTCAGCCTTCCCTCACATGTCAGGTCTTCCAGATCATTTTTCCATCCTGTCTGCATCCTTCTTGTGGAGCATGAACCAAAACTGTGCACTGTAGTCAAGGTGTGGCCTGAGCGATGCTGAGTAGAGTGTGAGAATGACATCTTTATCCCTGCTTGTGCTACCCTTATTAATGCAGCTCAGCATCCTGCTGGCTTTCTTCCCACTGCACCACACTGTTCACTACTCTTTAGATAAACAGGGTACTCTGCCTGAAAAACCACAACCTCCTGCCTTTCAGTTTATAGCAAAAGCACTTTTTGTTTAAGAAGATGTATCTATACTAATAGTGAAATTCTATTTTAATGGCACATTTAGCAATATTTACTCTAGAAGTGCACTAACAGATAATGCTGCCTTTTTTTTCATGTATAGAGCAAAGGGCTGACTTGCAACAGACTGCTATTTTGATAAGAAAACCTTCTGCTTAGGAACTGTTCTGAAGCTTATTTGTCTGGTGTTATTCCAAACCCGTGTTATAAAATCTTTATATGTGCACTTAGGAGCACGATTACAGGACAGCTGTAAAAGAAGATAGAAAAAAAAAAAACCCAACAAACAACCAAAACCAACCCACAACTGGTGTCTTTTCACATACTTAAAATGTCAGAATGGATTTGCAGTTCTCTCAGCCTTGGGTCATGTAAAGCTAACCCTCTCCACAGGGAGGGTGCTGCTAAAGTGCCTGTATGTGTCCCCCCCCATCCAGTATCCTGTGGTGCTCACCTCTGCACCACATGCAGGCACAAGGCAGCCCAAGAAATCCAGTGGGAAGCAGAGTGGGTCTGTCACCTTAAGGATGTGAAAGGAGGTGCTCCCGTGACAATAAAAGCCCTCCTAAGCTCACTTCCCACCATAAACCATTTTCGGAATTGCTCCTGGATTTTTAATTTCTTTCATTTGGAGGATTTATAGCATGCTGATGTGCCAGAATGTTTATTCCAGGGGCTGTCACGTGCTGCCCCATTGGCAAGGTACCAGGCTCCGGCCCATGTTAATCTACACCTCTGCAATGATCATCTGAGGTTTCTAATAAATGATTGCTAACTCCGTCTGCAGCTCTTGCGGTGATTAAAGTTAACGTGGGTACAGAGTGCAGGCTGTTTCGGATGCTTTTTTGAAGGCTCTTTGCCACTATTCCTTTTTTTTTTTTTTTAGTATTGCCATCACTGAAACAAAAAAAAAAGCTTCTTGTTTGAAAATTATTTATGGAGTGTTGCAGAGCTTTATAAGATTTTCATACCCCGACTCTGCGAGCTGGCATCCTTTTAGATTAGAGTGTACTCTCAATTTCGGTCCACGGATGAGAACAACTTGATTTCTTTTCATAGTCTGCAGCTCCAGAAACGCCCATGAATATGTATTGAATCTTTCGACACTCCTTTGTGCTGCTGGATTTTGAGGAAGGCTGTGCAGAATCAGAGAAGTTAAAGACAGGGTAGACCATTCAGCTCATCAGCCTCTATGCACAAGCTTGCACCTTCTGAACACAGATGTCTTGTAGTCAGCCAGGCCTCAGCTGAGGGGCACCTGCTGCCAAACAGACTCACCTAACTGCTTACAGGGTTGGCACTCACCCTACATTTCCACTAGTCATTTTTGCCTGTTGCACCCAATATAATGCTAGTATTTTGTATCAAATCACTCTCTTCCATTGCTGGAACTCACATTTACCTCCACGGACATACTGTTGCCTGTTTGCGTTAGCCACATGCCAGGGCACCAGCCAGGAACTACAATGCAGTGCAGCGAGTGCTGCATAAACACTGAACACACCAGAAAACCAATCCCTGCCCCCAAGAGTTAATTGCTGAGATGAATTAAATTTACAGCATGCACAGCAAGGAATGGAAGAATAAACACTGCAATCTGCAGGGTGAAGTGCTTCAAAGTTCCAAAACATGAAGTACTAAGGTTGCTTGTGACACCCTGCACCAACCTTTGTGAACGCCGCTTTCAATGACAATGTGGCCTCCTGGTTGGTCCACCTGTCCCTCTTCCCTCAAATAAAAATCATGGATAGGAGATTAGGTCTCTGAACCACTTTCTTTTGGTCTCAGTATTCCTGTTTCCTGAGGAGGAACTGTGTTTCTAGCAAGTTCACTCCTGCTATCCTTGCTTGGACCACTTCATTCTTGCTGTGCAGCTGCTTCTGGTCTTCTGAGTCATCTCATCTCCACACTTTTCCTTTCACTCTCACACTAGCATTCCCTGTTTCCTTTATTTCTCCATCCCATGCCAGTGTCTTTCTCTTTCTATAGTTTAGCTTTTGCCTGCCAGTAGAATTGCAGTCCTCCTGCTGCCACCACATGTTGTACTAACACCATGAAAGGCAGATGCTGAGGACTGGGACTGCTCTGCCTCTTGCCATAGATTCATGCTCTTACATGTGCAAATTTCACAGGGCATAATTGCCAAATACTTGAAGTGTGAACTGAACCCCCCCCCCCCATCTCACCTGTACTTTTAGAATTATTTTCTGACTCTTTTTCAGAAGAAAGTTCAGCTGAGGAAGACATCCCTGCTACAAAGACAGGCTGAAGGAGCTGGGGTTGTTCAACCTGGAGAGGAAGACATCCCTGCTACAAAGACAGGCTGAAGGAGCTGGGGTTGTTCAACCTGGAGAGGAAGACATCCCTGCTACAAAGACAGGCTGAAGGAGCTGGGGTTGTTCAACCTGGAGATGAGAAGGCTCCAGGGAGATCTAATAGCAGCCTTCCAGTACCTGAAGGGGGCTACAAGAAAGATAGAGACAGTTTACAAAGGTCTGTAGTGATAGGATGAGGGCAATGGCTTCATACTAGAAGAGACTTAGATTGGATGTTAGGAACAAGTTCTGTGGGTGATGGAACACTGGAACAGGTTGCCTGGGGAGGTGGTTGGAGACCCATCCCTGGAGATACTCAGTGTGAGGCTCAAGAGGGCTCTGGGAAACATGATCTAGTTGAGGATGCTACTGCTGACTGCAGAAGAGGTTGGACTGGATGGCCTTCAGAGGTCCCTTCCAACCCAGACCATCCTAAGATCCACCTCAAAAGTTTCAGCCCAAGCAGTTAGCTCTCCAATGCCACAATTGGAGCATAATGGAGAATATAACATTTATGACTCTTATAAGTGGCAGAGCTTCTAAATTCTGCCTAGAAGTGTGGTTTCTAGAGGAGGATTTAAAGCTCTGCTTATGTTTTGCTCATGCATTTCCCTGCTCCTCTCTGGAAACACACCCTATTGACCAATTACTCCGCGTTCAAGCTCACAAGCAGCAATTAACTCACTCATCTGCCTCACCTGTCACATGTGTATTTAAATTTCCATCTTAGCATCTCGGTGTTTCTTAATCTTGTCAGCAAAACCCAAAGCACTGATGTACTCTGAGGCACTGCGCTGTGGTTTCTTTTTTTTTGTTTTTTTTTTTTTGGTTCCCCCTCTCTGTGTGCTGCAGCAGCTTTACACCCCACGGAGATCAGGAGAGCTATACAGCAGGAAATTAGGCCCAAAGTACATATACAGGTTGGAATCCGTTTCTAAAGCACTGTAACACACTGCTTTGCAGCCCTCTAATGGAGAAAATGGCAGACACGTTCAGCAAAATGAAATGGAATTAACACTTAACAAAGACATTTCCCCGGGAGGAGGCAGCTCTGCAAACACTCAGTTAAGAGCAGGCAGATATTTTCCTGCCTGACGTTGAAGTTACTTCTTTTATTTTGTTGTTTTTGGTTTTTTTTTTAATGCATTTGTTTGCTTATTCAGAGTAGAAGGTCATGAGTTTTCTTTTTCAGTGAGAAGCAAGGGTTGGGAGATGAATTAAAAGAAATCTGCGGGCAAAGTGCTGCAGCCAGCAGGAAGGAGACGGCAAACCATCCCCTCTGTGCTCAGCAATGGTGAGGCCACACCTTGAGTGCTGTGTTCAGTTCTGGGCCCCTCACTAAAGGAATGACATGAGGGGGCTGGAGTGCATCTAGAGAAGGGCAAGAAGGTTCATGGAGGGCCTGGAGCATCTGGGCTATGAGGAGTGTCTGAGGGAGCTGGGGGTGTTCAGGCTGGAGAAGAGATCACATTGCTCTCTACAACTAGAAGAGAAGGTTGGAGCAAGGAGGAAACAACCTCTTCTCCTTGGAATGAAGTGACAAGACCAGAAGAAATGGTTTCAGGCTGTGCCAGGGGAGGTTCAGGCTGGATATTAGGAAATATTTCTTCTCTGAAAGGGTTCTCAAAAATTGGAATGGTCTGCACAGGGCAGTGGTGGAGATGCTGTCATTAGGGGTCCTCAAGCACTGTGTGGACCTGGCACTTAGGGACATGGTTTAGTACTGGGTCAAGGGTTGGACTGGATGATCTTCGAGGTATCTTCCAACCAGATGAATTCCATGATTCTGTGAGCCTCCTGGAGACCTCAGCTCCCCCAGCCTTAGCTAGGCAAGTCACTGCTACTAGGAGCAACCCTGTTTCCTGCTGCATCTCTGAGAGGCAGCCTGGGAGCAGAGGTGCTGCATATCCAGTGAGTGGCCATCAATACCTCTTCCAGGATAAGACTCTAGACCTAGAGTACCTGGCAAATCAATTATGTTGATCCCCTGAAGTCATCACATGGCCAACAGCACATTCTGGTAAGAGTAGGAGTGGTTTCAGGATTAGCTATGGCCACAACTACCAGTACTGCCACAGGAGCTCAAACAATTGGGGGTTGGACTGGAAGATCTCCAGCAGTCCCTTCCACTCCCTAACATCCTGTGATCCTCTCTGGAAGTGCTACGTGCTGCTAACACTGTCTCATCTGACTGTGGTCTAACACAATGCATTTAATAAGCAGTGTACCCTCCCATGTTGCCAATGTACTCACTTCATCCCGATTTGCTGCATGGAGTTGCTCCGGGCTACATCTTCTCTTTCCTCTGGCAAATCTGAAGGCGGCATAACTCCAAGATGCTCCTGCTCCTTGGCAGTTGTCATTAGGAGGACTCTGCTTTGGAATCTGACCTGGCATTTTCAGGACAAGCTTCAGAAAAGTTTCAAAAATCACAAAAGACCTTTGCCTACAACCTGCTGAGGATACCTGTTAGGATGCCTTTTACTTTTGTCTTAGCTTCCTATTCCTTGGCCGAAGTGCCTTAAGAAAACAGGAGTTGTGGGAATTTGCTCAAGATAGCAGCAGGGAGAGGTGCTATATTCCTACACTTCTCCAAAGTGTAGGAATATAGCCACCCACTCTGGACCCCTTTGTTTGAGTGCATTGGGCATTCATGCTGTCATCTGACTCCTCCTGTAAACTGAGGCATTAGTGGCAGAGCTGTTCCTTTTTCTTTTTCTTCAAACCTGCATCCCACACTCAGGAATAAAGAAGGAAAGCACATAAAGACTATTCCCATTTCACTAGCTCATCTGATCAAGCCAGATGACTCATGCTAGCTCTCGAAGAAATGCAGTGGTTCCTACTCCAGCCTCAGCATGTCTTCAAGGTATTTTTTTAAAGTTCTTTGAGTTTGAAGAGGTACAGGGCAGATGACTTTTCAGACCATGAGTTTTCAGGAGTCATACTGAAGCACATTTAGCAGAAGAGACCCAGAGAGACACTGATCTGCAGAGCAACACCAGCATTTTTGTGAGCACTTACCATCAAGGATGGGTGTTGTCTAGCTGCCATGTAGGGAAAAACAGTGCTTGTCCTGATGTTCCCCACTCTGCTGTCATCAAACACAGAAACAGCCCATTTTAAAGTGCTGGAGAAACCAGAATGAAGTCCCTGGTGCCTAGACCTATAGTTAGAGGGGCATTACTGGATGACGAGACCCTGGCAGATTGCAGGCTTTATTTTTTCTACAGCATTAGAAGATTTGTCAAGCCTGATGGAATGAAGGGAAGGAGGATGGAGAGGATGAAACCACCTGGATCTGCAGCACCGCAGGTTTAAAGCCCCAAGTCCCAAGGCTCAGCACACACAGTGCATCTGTTTAACATCCTTGTTGCTTTCAGGCTTCACCCTGACAATTGCTCCAGCACCACTGCACCACAGAGCATCCCCACTGTGCCTGCATTAGACTTCTCTTAACGTTCAGAGAGAAACAACAAAAGTTCCCCTTTTCCTTTACAGCTCTTTCACTTTCCTGCCTAATGAAGGTGGAATATAAAATGTTGAAGGAAAAGAAGTTCTTCCCCTACAGTGGAATTTCCTTTTCAGTTATTTTTAATCTGACATCTGTTTTAACATGCATTCACTCACTATATTTATTCTAATATTTTCCCTCCCTTGTGTTTTATTATTTACCTCCTGTTCCAAAGAGATCACAAAAGATTACACTTCTGTGAAGCAATAACAGCAATGATCTCTCTTGCTTCTCACAACTTCTCTTTTCTACCCCTCTGTTTCTTCTTTATCTGCATCTTCCTGTCACTGCCCTCCCAGAGGCCTCATTACAGTTGCTATCAGCTGGGGTGATGACATTCAGAGTTTTTTGGGGAATTGGACGGATTTGTGCTAACTAGAACACAAAGCACTCCTTGTTCAGATCTTGGCTAGTCTTTCTTTGCTCTGGTTCAATTCATGCCTTTAAACAAGTTCGAGTAACAAATCCCACTCTGGGTCAGCCAATGCTGCACGTGGAAGAAAACCCAAGACTCTGCTGAGTCGCCGAGACAGCTCAGCCTTCAGCCAGCCTATAGAATAGAATAGAATAGAATAGAATAGAATAGAATAGAATAGAATAGAATAGAATAGAATAGAATAGAATAGAATAGAATAGAATAGAATAAGCCAGGTTGGAAGAGACCTCCAAGATCATCCAGTCCAACCTATCGCCCAGCCCTAGCCAATGGTACTAAGTGCCCCATCCAGGCTTTTCTTGAATACCTCCAGGGATGGCAATTCCACCACCTCCCTGGGCAGTCCAATCCAATGCCAATCTCTCTCTCTGTGAAGAACTTCTTCCTAATATCCAGCCTATACCTCCCCTGGCACAGCTTGAGACTGTGACCCCTTGCTCTGTTGCTGGTTACCTGGGAGAAGAGAGCAACCCCACCTGGCTACAACCTCCCTTTAGGTAGTTGTAGACTGCAATGAGGTCACGCCTGAGCCTCCTCTTCTCCAGGCTAAACACCCCCAGCTCCCTCAGCCTCTCTTCACAGGGCTGTGCTCCAGGCCCCTCATGAGTTTCATCGCCCTTCTCTGGACACGTTCCAGTACATGTTCTGACATGATGCTGGCTGAATGTTTCATTTCCCCTGAAAATGAAGATAACATCCTTAATCAATTTAGATGTAATTAAATTAAATCACGGAGAATATACACATTTTCCAGCTTCTTAAGTTGGTTGCTCAGATTTGAGCAATAAGGGGGGGGGTGCGGAAAGAGAGCTCTCGATGGACCAGTAATCACCACAGACAGTTTTAGCATCTTCCTCCCCCAGGGCAGCCCCTCAGGCAGTAAGAGTGGGGACTGGTTCCTGCAGCAGGCAGGCTTCTCTACCAGCCCACTTGCTCTCCAAGCTGCAACAGCGGCAAGACCTCCTAACCTGTGGGATTACCAAACCAGCCTTGCCACTGGCCTAGACATAAAGAATCATAGAATCATAGAATGGTCTAGGTTGGAAGAGACCTCAAAGATCATCCAGTTCCAACCCCCTGCCACAGGCAGGGACACCTCCCACTAGATCAGGATGCTCAAGACCTCATCCAGCCTGGCCTTGAACACATCCAGAGAGGGAGCAGACACAACTTCCCTGGGCAACCTGTGCCAGTGCCTCGCCACCCTCACTGTGAAGAATTTCTTCCTAACATCCCGTTCAAGAAACAAACTCCTTGGCTGGATTTCTTGTTTGGTTGCCTGTTATGATAGCAAATAAGTGAAGTGAGAGCTGGTGTAAGTTTTTGAAGAACAAACATTTATGCTGTTATTGAATCAGAAAGATCAGCTTTGGAAGCTTTCCTGTCCATCACTCATTTCATGGTTTGGTTTTACACAACACTCTAACAGGGTAGATGATGCTCATTGCCACCAGCTAAGCCTGCAAAGCTCCTTCCTCTACTCCTCCCACAGAGGAAGAAGGACTTGAGAAAACCAGGATGGTCAATTCCAGCATGACTTCTTTTGTTAGCATTCTTTTTAAAAATCCTTTGTTTCCATCTCTTCTAAGAAAGCAGCTCGAAATCAATGCTTCTGCAGTTTAGTATTTTCAAACACTCCTGATCTGAGAGAGCAGAAATGGCTTTGCTTGGCTTCCAGATGCCCAGATGTGCTGCACTTTCCAAGAATCAGCAATCCAAAAGATGTTCCCAGTCACCAAACCGGAGCCACCTGAAACCATTAGGAAGAGCCAGAGGGTCTCGTTGGCACTCTTTCATCACATCAATGTTAATTTTTAGTAAAGGATATTAAGGCAACTCTTTCTTGGTAAGTAGTTACTGTAGGTCCTCACAGAAGGAGAAGGTTCTGTGAATTGACTACAACAGTGGGAAAGCCTCTACAATGTAACTGGCTGGGGTCTGATCGTCACCCATCACTTGCTTACTCTTGCTTGTAGGGAGTGCAGACTGTAACCTTTCCTGACACTTCTTTTTCGGTCTTGCTACCTTTTAATTTAGGATGGTTCTGGCTTTCAGGGATTTAGTTTTTAATTGCTGTGTTGGTTTGAGCTAATTGGAGAATTTGAGTGAGAAATTAGACTATTGGCTGAGAGAGGTAAACACAGTGTGGCACTTCACCAAAGTTTCACTGAGAAAGAAAAAAAAAAAGTTGTTTTTAAGAACTGTTCTGAAAACAACAGATAGCAGACAGCTTCTGTCTGTTTTGGCTGTGGCTGCTTCTCTTGCATGGTCTCCTTTCCCTTTGTCTTGGTAGCTAATTCAGAGTAAAACTACTAACTTTTCTCCTACCACTAATCCCCCTGGCCTATCTACTTCAGCTTATCTGCAGCATCAACAGGTGGTGAGATAAGACTGGGGAAGGGGGGAAAGACTGTGCTAGGGGGTGGTTGGTTACCTTCTCTTGGAGATTTGGGTCTCTGGGAGGGCTGTGGTGCCTGTATTACCTTTTCACTGTATATATCTGTAAATATCTGTTATACCTTGTAAATATTTGCTTGTATATTGTGCATTGCTGTAAATATAAAGCTTCATTTATTAACTTCCAGTGTTTTCTGAGTCCTAGCCGGGGTTTATAAAAGGTGGGGGGGCAGGGAACTGCTAAACCACTACAACTGCCAATCAGTAATTTTACCTATGGAGTTTCTGCATATTAAGAATAATCTTATCCCTGGTTTCCCTGTTAAGTAAGGGTTGACCAGAAGGACAACTCTCTGTCTTTCTCCCATGAGCAGGTTACATCTAATTAAAAGCTCTTCCCCCCTCCTCCTGCACACTACATGTTTCACCCAGATGAAGCACTGGCAATAAGAGCAAAAGCTCACCAAGATTTGGATAAAACTTGCTGTTGTTGTTTTGTGCTTTTCCCCACCCCCAAGGGAGGCGAGAGAGTCAAAGTTCCAACAGAGCAAAACAAAATTAAAAGTAGATCGTTTTTGCCTGTCTCAGTAGCATGTGCTATGGTATATAATGTATGTTCCCTGCTTCACAAAGGAAATGAAAGAATGAACTCATGTGACTGATGAAATAAAGATATCAAAGTATTACTTGCCCCAGCTGATACGTACACTTCACATATAATTACTATTTAATATCTTTGTTTCCTACAAACCAGGAAAAAAAAAAAAGCCTACCCTCTCTCCCAATTCCCTCTTCTTGTAAATAAGCTGATGCAGAATCTTCTAGAGTTGCAGTTTCTACTTCAACTTTCTTCTTGAATTTATTCTCTTCTTCGCAAAGTAATGTGGCCTATGAAACGGAGCTATTTAAAATCCTAAATGAATAAGTGTTATAAAAATAATAAATTAGTGTACAAGACTGACTTGCAGAAAACATATGTTATACTCTGAAATATATTTAGACGGGAGCACATAATTGCCTGTTCCTTTCCTAATGGCCTGAAGCACAGCGCTAAATCTGAACTTCTCCCGAAGTCTACACAGCAACAGAGCACTGCTCCCTCCCTGGCTCCCAACCCAGTTCAGGTCTCCCTCACCTTTCATTCGTTGTCTGCAGGGCTGACAACCAGCTGCAGCAGCCCAAGGAAATCCCAACTGCCCTGCTGACCACAAGGACTAAAAAGCAGCAAAAGGCCATCAGCAAGGGGAAAGAAGGAAGTGAGGGCAGTAATAAAGTCAGTCAGGATGAAGGGCAGCAAGCAAGGAGACCACGTTGTGAGAACTTCCAGCTCCCTGTGGGTCAGGGTGCAGAACCTGCCACACCAGCCTCCAAACACATGTTGGTATCCCCCATGTTTGGCTCCTTCACAGGCTCAGTACTGGAATAAGTTTTGATGCTTCTGGCCCTGCCTAGCCTCCCCCTTTCTGGGCCTCACTTCAGCTCAGCCTATGGACCTCAGCACCTCCCTGAGCTACACTGCAGCAGTACTGGTCTCCAGTCCTGCTTCTGACTCTGAGATGGATCTCAGATCTGGGCTGTTGGTAGCCGTCTCGTGGATGGGCCACCCTGGACACGCTTTGTGGTATGTCTCCAGCCCAGTCCCTTGCTGCTTCTAATGGGAACCCTGGCTCAGATTCACTCTCTTGCATCACCTAAGGCTGTCAACAGACCAATAAACTGCTGGTGCCAACAGTTTCCATAGTTTCCATAAGAAGTCTGAAAGGCAAGGCTCTGGGTCACACTGTGGGGCCACAACCTCAAGCAACATGAACACAACTCACTGGAATCACAGACAAGTTAACAAAGACAACCAGTCACCCTGTAACACTGAGCCTTCTGATTACTCCTTGAAAAAAATACCCCCAAACCAAACGTTTACAGAATCTCTTAATTTTACTTTTTTTTTTTTTTCCTGTTTCCTAAAGTGAAAGACAAATTTTTCAACAGAAAATATGATGAAATTACTTCCCAATCCAGCTTCTCCCAACACACTGGTTGGCTTGGAGCTGCACAGTATTTCACATTGATATTTGTAATGCTCATGGAAAAGGGAAGCCTACAACTTTTGAAGAAGCCAAATGTCCTTTTCCACAAATGGAGCCTGTTCCCACTGAAGCAAAGGAACTGTGTTGGTTTGAGCTAATTGGAGAATCTGAGTGAGAAATTAGACTATTGGCTGAGAGAGGTAAACACAGTGTGGCACTTCACCAAGTTTTACTGAGAAAGAAAAAAAAAAAGTTGTTTTTAAGAACTGTTCTGAAAACCAGATAGAGCAGACGGCTTCTGACCGTTCGGTGCTGCGGTTGCTTCTCTTGCATGGAATCCTTTGTCTATTTGCCTTGGTAGCTAATTCAGAATAAAACTACTAAATCCTTTCTACTAATCCCCCTGGACAATCTACTTCAGCTTATCTGCAGCATCAACAGGTGGTGAGATAAGACCGGGGAAGGGGAGAAAGGCGGTAGGGGGTGGTTGGTTACCCCTCGTGGAGATTTTGGGTCTCTGGGAGGGCTGTGGTGTTTCTGTATTACCTTTTCATTGTATATATCTGTAAATATCTGTTATACCTTGTAAATATTTGCTTGTATATTGTGCATTGCTATAAATAGAAAGCCTAATTTATCAACTTCCAATGTTTCTGAGTCCTAGCCGGGGTTTATAAAAGGTGGGGGGGCAGGGAACTGCTAAACCACTACAGGAGCCAACAGCAGCCCACATGCACATCAAAACCAAGAGGGGCTGTCAACACAAACACACACTATTTCCCCTGGCACGGTCATTAATCAACATGTAGCTCCCGTGGAAACAGCGAGGTTGTTCTCAGAGGTACTCACATTAAATAGTTAGGTGGCAAAGTTGGACCTTCATTAATTTTAAGGAACTGCACCGCATCCTTCACCTAAAAAATAATGCACCTCCATAAAATAGCTTCTCTCTTTGCCCTAAGTGTCCAAAGGACAGCCATAAAAATCTGCTGAAAACTGAAGAAAATCTTTCTTTTCTGGTTGTCCTGAAATGCAGTCTGACATTTGTACAGCTAGACCTAGACAGCAGCAAAACCCAGCATGTGGCTGCAGGGAGGGCAAGGCAGAGGGGTCAGCCTGGCAAGCACCAGGGAGCTCCGACCTCGGTGATTCATAGAAGAGTCTCTGTACTTCTGAAAGCACAAATACACAAAGAGGCACTGGGCTGTTCCCTCAAGAAACTGGCAATGAAATCAGAGAAAAAACCTATGGCAAAAAACCCAGGGCTACTTCCCAGGAAAACAAATGTGTGAACACAGCTCAGCCTTGTTTTCTGTGTTCAGATCTAAACCAGAAAAAGGCGGAGAGCCTTGGATGAACTATTTCCTGGGAAAAAAAGGCCTCTCCCTAGGGCACTGCATGCAAAGGATTTTGCTTTCTGTATATTTGTTTCCACGTTCAGCCTTCTGTCTATCCAAGGTGTTTTGTAGAGCACTAGTGACTCAGGTGGTATAACCAGACAAATAACCAAGTTATTATCTTTATGAAGCACAGATCTCTTTGTAATGAATGTACCTTGTAGCTTGATTTACAGCAAAACCTTTCTCCTCTTACTTCCCTGATGAGACCTACTTAAATCAGTGAGACTAGTCACGACGATAAGATAATTAAGTTTTTAGTACAACTCTGGTTAGTGAGCAGAATGCAGTTCTGAAATAACGAAGCCACCAGCTTCAGTCTGATATTCAAAAGGTGCTGGCAATTTTGGTATTGTTCATGATGTGCTCTGAGAAAAGTCCTTTCTGCATTAGTGACAGGACTAGGGGGAATGGAGCAAAGCTGGAGGTGGGCAGATTCAGATTAGATGTGAGGAGGAAGTTCTTCACCATGACAGTGGTGAGGCCCTGGAACGGGTTGCCAAGGGGGGTGGTTGGGGCCAAATCCCTGGAAGCGTTTGCAGCCAGGCTGGATGAGGCTCTGTCCAGCCTAATCTAGGGTAGGGTGTCCCTCTCCATGGCAGGGGGGTTGGAACTAGATGATCCTTGTGGTCCCTTCCAACCCTGACTGATTCTATGATTAAATCTGTAAACCCCATATACGACACAATCCAAACCACTTTTTCATTTAAAGAACACTTTTTAGAACAGTGAAGTTCAAGCAGTGTAGCAGTGAAACCTGCAAACTGACAGTCAGCCCCTCCCTACATTAAAATGGAAAGATTTGCATGAATGTGCTTTTAAAATGACAGGAGACAGGAATGGGAGCTTCTAAGCAAGTTAGACTAAAATTTTAAGCGTGAAATGCCTAAAAATAAGCCCCTGAATGCATAGTTAGGCACCTATATAGAGCCTGCTTGATTTTCAGTTGTTCTGATCACCCAGAGCTCCCATTAAGTTCAGACGTAACTGTGGATACTCAGCTGTTCTAGAAATCAAGCCACTTTTATTCAAGGGTCTAAATATGGATGTCTGTGCCCAAGTTTTGGGGAAAAAAAAATACAGGGAAAAAAAAAAAAAAAGAATTCTTCTTCTATGGAAAGATTTTATAAAAGGAAGTAATAGTCAAGTTTCATTTCCTCAGGTCACAATGCTTGGAAGTGAATCAACATAACAATTAATAGTGCAACGCAGCTGTGGCAGATGATTTTGTCTGAGGTGAATGAAAAGCTGTTGCAGAATCTGTAGCTCTTAATTAGTGATCTGAAACGTTCCAGAGGTATTTCCTATTCTGCAACTGCAAAGTGTCAGCAGGCCTCCTACACCTCCTTCCTAGTTTTTCAGTGCTGCCATTAGGAGGCTTTTCAGGCTGGTCCGAGGAAGGCTTTGCAAGATTCGTTTTCCCGATCTGCAAGCATTAACAACTGAACTGTTTCAGAAGTAACAAACTGAACTGTTTCAGAAGCAACACTTTTTATGCTTTTGGATCAAGCACAACCAACAGACTTCAGCACATTTTTAAACACTATAAAAGTATGAAGAAGGGAGAATGAGGCCTTTAATTCTATCATGCACTTGCTTGTCGAAAGACTTGTAAACGCTGTTTGCTTAAAGACCTGTTTCATAATAAGTAATCCTGAGTTGATTTTGTGTCTAAGCCATCGACAGGTCATGCTGAAGTGGGTAAGTACCAGTCACATGGTAGAAAATCTGCAGGAAAAGAGAAAATTTATGACAGAATTATATAGGAGTATACATCTCAAAGTGTCGAGGAAGTAACCAATTAAAGACACGCCAGATGAGGATGATGGATATTTGTGTGTTAATAAACTATGATGCAATATATATTTATATACTTGTTTACAGGATCTGGATAAAGTGCTCTTGATGCTTTGCTTGGGGAAAAAAAAAAAAAAAAAAAAAAAAAAAAATCCCAAGACTCCTGTTGCTTTGAACTAAGCTTTCAAAAAGAGCGAGGTAGAATCACAGAGCTTTAGAGGTTGGAAGGAACCTCCAGACACCATGGAGTCCAACCTCCCTGCCAAGGCAGGATCCCCTAGGGTAGTGCACAGAGGAACACATCCAAGTCGGTTTTGAAAGTCTCCAGAGGAGACTCCACAACCTCTCCGGGCAGCCTACTCCAGTGCTCTGTCACCCTCACTGTAAAGAAGTTTCTCCTCATGTTGAAGTGAAATCTTCTGTGTTCCAGTTTGTGCCCACTGCTCCCTGTCTTATTGCTGCTGACCAGCAAAAAGAGATTGGCCCCATCCACTTGACACCCACCCCTCAGATATTTGTAGACACTGATCAGAGAAGACTCTCAATCTTCTCCAGACTAAACAGCCCCAGGACTCTCATTCTCTCTCAAGTCCCCCCATCATCCTTATGGCTCTGAAGATGATGCTATATTCTCACTGCAGCCCCATTCTGAACACTTCAGTATAATTTTGTGATTCAAACTTTAATATGGCTCATTTCAAACTATTCTTCTGACTGTGCTGTCTTTGGGGTGGAGAAGCATTCTCCCACTTTCTGTGTGTGTTTGCTTTTAAATACCTGCTTGTTTTATTGAATATGGGACATTTTGTCTTAAGTGGGTTTAGATGATACAGTACAGTGGAGTTTTGCTCATGAATGGGGTATCTGTGCAATCAAACCCTGTCAGACAAAGTGATGCCACCTTTAAGGAATCAGAAGAAATCGTGTGGCTGTGTTGTAAGGCTCAGCAGCAATGAGAGCTGCAACAAGAAAGCTGATGCTGCTTTGTCACAACCAGGGACATGGTTTTAGGTCAAGACTGAGGCAAAGGCAGGCTGGCAGTGAAGAAAGCCAGTGTTATTCTCACTGCAGAAGTAAGCCAGGAGGGTTCAACAGCCATGAATATTCACCTGGCATCTCTAAGTTGTTCTGTATTTCTTAAGATACATCAGTATTTCAGTTGCTAGAAAAGGTGGGGAAAGGGAACAGACTGAACCTTTCTTCCTCTCCCAAACCCCCTGCATCTTATTTTTTCCCACCAGCAACAAAGACTCTAAAATATTTTTCTTGGTTAATGCTTGTATCACCTCATCTCTTGGGTTTAATGAACATGGGAGTGAAGTTCAGCAGCTCTAAGTGGTTTCATGGCTTCTGTGACACTACACTGTTCTCAACTATGCTGTATCCTTCGGGGTTGGTAACCTGCATCAGTGAGGAGGGCTGTAGGTAGATAGATCAGAACCTTTCTTCCCACTGGGAACTAGACATTGCCCTTGCCCGTCATACACTATTTGCTGCCATGGAACACAGTGAGCAGCCTGCATGAAAATAAAAGCAATCAGAAAAAGTCTTCTCCAAGAAATTATCAGTATGTTTTTTGGGGCTGTTTAGTTTGGAGAAGAGAAGCCTCCCAGGTGACCTTCTTGTGGCCTTCCAGTATCTGAAGGGGACCTACAAAAAAGCTGGGGAGGGACTTTTTAGGCTATCAAGTAGTGACAGGACTAGGGGGAATGGAGCAAAGCTGGAGGTGGGGAGATTCAGACTGGACGTGAGAAGGAAGTTCTTCAGCAGGAGAGTGGTGAGAGCCTGGAATGCGTTGCCCAGCGAAGTGGTTGGGGCCATAGCCCTGGAGGTGTTTGCAGCCAGGCTGGATGAGGTAGGGTGTCCCTGCCCGCAGCAGGTGGGTTGGAACTAGATGATCCTTGTGGTCCCTTCCAACCCTCACTGATTCTATGATTCTATGTAAAAACTTCTGTGTCAGCAGTACCATATGTAGGATGAGACATGACTTTCTCCATAGCACAGGAATATGTTGTGAACAGTTGTGGCACAGTGACACAAAGGACCTGTGACATGCTTGGAGGGTCAGCTGAAGTGGAAATATTTAGGAGCGCAAAGAAGTGTACTAGCATGCACTGGCAGATGACTCTGCAAGTGTCTTTGCTCACTGCATTGCCAGCATGGCCCTTGCAATTGCCAGCTGCTGGAATATCAGAGACTCAGATGTCTGTAATAATAAAGAAATGTTGGGCTACTCATTAAAAATTATGTAGATCTATGTTCCATTATCTTCTAAACAGCACCAACAAGTGTATTCTGCAAAACCAGTAAGCCAGTACAACTTGAACAATGACTTTTTCTCTTCACCAAGCTGAAAACCATTAACAACTAACCTGTTTCTCAATGTCTTCCAGCAAACTACTGGCACCCAGGCGGAAGAGCTCTGGTGTTAGCCATTCCACTCCTAGTTCCTCCTTCACCAGCATAAGCCAAGTGATTGCTTCTTGTGCTGTCCGAATGCCCCCAGCAGGTTTAAATCCAACCTTTATATAAATACAAAGAACAAAAAAAAAAATTTAAAAAGAAGTGCAATACACATTTTCATTCATCAGCCACCCTAGAAGAGCAATCAGCATTGTATACCTGCAGTCTCACTGTGCCTGTGGTGCACGTAACAGCTCTACTTAGTAAGTACCTGGCTACAAGCAGTGTAAGCTCTGGACTTGATAGCTGAGAGCCTCAGACATCACTGCAAAAGATAACATTTTCATCCCAAGGGACAGCAACTGAAAGAGTAACACTTCTAACCCCAGTGCATTTTCCCAGAAGCTGGGTTTGAGGTTTAAAGGGAGTGCTCATCCAAGAGCACGTATTATTAGGTCAAAGCATTTAGACCGGATCTGAGATACCTGCACATCACCTCCTGCCCATGTCGTAATTATTCCAAGTGTCTAACAATTATACATGCAGTGACATAACACTAAAGATGTTGAATTCAAGCACCTGAGATGAGGCAGCTGACTCACGTGAGAGATGGCTGCACTTTACAAAAAGCCTGTGCACCACAGTTATATGTGATTGGACTGCACAGTTAGAGCTATCAGAGGTTTAATCTTCACTAATATTTTTCATCCAGTTACTAAATTAGGTCTGACTTTATAAAAAATTCCAAGTTTTCTGCTTCACAGGAATGGCAAAAGATGCTGGATATGCTTTCAGTCACTTGATGTGAGATATTGAGCGATCTGATCTAGTGGGAAGTGTCCCTGTGCCATAGGCACAGGGGGGTTGGAACTGGATGATCTTTAAGGTCTCTTCTAACCCAAACCATTCTATGATTCTATGATTTCATCACATTTTTGTGTCAGGTGAACTGCCCTGGTTATATAGGCACACACACCAAGAAAAACCTGTCTTTGAAGTAAAGCAAACCTTGAATCCCAAGATCAACCTGCTGTGCAGAGGTGGCTTGGCACAAACCCCTAATGCCAGCCTTTTGGTTATGTGCCATTTAAACACACTGAGACAGAGCTTCTGACATGCAGCTATCAAATCCCTCGTCAACAGATTCTGTCATCTGCATCAGCCAAAATCTTGGCCCGAATCAATTTACTAAACTCCTGAAAACCAAGAATTAGGAAAAAGTGTTTCTGCACTAGAAAAAAATAAAAAAAGTGCAATCTGTACAGTAGCACAGAGTGATTCTTTCTACATTACCCTCTGCTGTAAACCTTTACCATGGGTACACCTTCCCATCAGCCTCCTTCTACAGGAATTACCATTCCGATTTCTGTGTGTATGTTCCCAAAATCTCAGTGCATTGAGAATTCCCTTGTAATAGTTACAGATATAAAAGTGGAATCTAAGACTATCTGTCTTTATACGTGGCAGTTTTTTATTTTTAAAAATAGTCATTTCAAGACAAACAAACACAGGATAAATCCTTCTCTCACACTGAAGCACTCTGATAACAGCGCATTTCCAGGTAGTTTATAAAGAACAATAACAGGAAAAGCTTGGAAAGTCCAAAAGATGAAATTGTGTCTCTGTGACCAGGAGATGGGGAGACAGTCTGATGCAAACTAGTTCCATTTATTACATGCATTTGTTCATTTTAGATATGCTTAGATATTCTAAAGAAGGCAGCGTGCAACTGCTTTATTGGCTATTTACCCATCCCAATAGCTAAAGCTAACACACTGATTGGCTTAACTAGAAATATGAAGTCACACACCTCTATTTGATACAAAATATAGACACTGCCCAACATCCAAAAACACAAACTGTGAGTTCTTTGTTTTACCTTATCAGAGTTTTTACAACCTCTAGGTCGTTTTGCCCCTGACTCCATCATATGCCACATTCCACATGGCCCACACTTAGAGCCTATGTGTCAACTCCTGCAAACCTCCACAAGCACATCTAACACCTCCTCATTCTTTCTCCACATTCTGCCTCCATTTATCTTGACACAGCACATCTGTTTTATTATGAGTCTGTGTATGCACAAAACTGTGGTTTTGTTGGTGGATGGAGGGAGGGATGGAGGGAGGGATGGATGGATGATTGTATGCATACAAGCGCTAACAGTGGAGTTCCAGAACTAAATTTAAACCACAGCAACTGGGAAAGCATCTTTTAGACAATAAATTAAAATAGTGGGAGCGTGTTTTCCCTCAGGAAGAGAAACCCTAGCAAAATTAAAATTTAGATATCTTCTGAGAAATATGACAGCTCTTTGAGATAAATCCACGGCAAAAACAAGTAAGAGGGAGTTAATAAGAGAATTAAAAACATCATGCAGAATTCCTCCCCCTTTCAGCAAATTCTGAAAGCTCTTTTCTTTGCAAAGAAAAAAAAAAAACAAAAAAAAAACCTGACAGACAAGCCTGTCCTCCCTCTCTT
>VWZI01008216.1:2164372-2195254 GCA_013396835.1 Psilopogon haemacephalus
TTTTTTCTGGTATAGGGTAAGTCAAAGCTTTTATAAGTCTTATAATTACAAGTCTCTATGGTACAGTTTCATTAAAAACTTTCATTAAACAACAGCTGCCCTTGTATATGGTCTTCTAATCAATTTGGTCAAACAGAATGACTTCTAATCAGCTGTTGATAAAAATAGAAGATGAAATTTTAATTCTAATAGATTAACCACAAACTCAAGATAGTCTTCAAAATCCATCTAGCTCTATTCTCCAGTGGATTTAACGACTATTCAGCAACTCATTACTAAATAGAACAAGATGAACATTTTCCAGTTCATTAAAGAAATGTACTATGTATTTTTGCATTGTCCTCATGATTCGTTACAGGGAGTCTTAATTACAAGATAATGGATAATGGTTATTAAATGCAGACTCCAGTAATGAAGCTCTATTCATTTGTGAGCCTCAGAGACTGCAAAGAGGGGAAAATAAAATTACTAGCTTCAAAAGATTAACGGATCAAATTATTATTCAATTTTGAAAATCTCATTCAGACTTCACAGAAACAAGAAGAGATTAAAAAGTAGTATTAGTACAAAAGTAGCGCATTTATATATTTATTTTAAAACAATATCTTAAGGCTATTACCAGAATAATCAGCTTTAGATGTGATTATTAGACAAACATACAGCCAATTTAGCAGCATCCTCCAACAATGAAAACAACGCGTTTTTATTTCCTGGGGAAAAAAAAAAAAAAAAGAAAAAAAGAAAAGTATCTATTTATGACACAAGAGTTTGCTAGCAGGACTGCATGCAGTCTCTCAGAGAAAACAGAAGATGCATGCAAGCAGAGAACACCACAATGGAAGGTGCTGTTAATGTTTCGGTTTCAGGAACGAAAAGAGGGATTTTTAGAAAATCAACCACTGTCACAAAAAGCACCTCACTAAGCAGACTTTATGCCAAACTTGTCATAAGAAATGAGTTTCACCAATCTTTTGCTTATTCAGGCTTTGCAAAGCACGGCCACGGAATGAATGTCAGCAGGAGCTTCCTCTGGAAAAGGAGTTCATAGAATCATAGAATCAACCAGGTTGGAAGAGACCTCCAAGGTCACCCAGCCCTAGCCAATCAATTAGACCATGGCACTAAGTGCCTCATCCATTCTTTTCTTGAACACCTCCAGGGATGGCGACTCCACCACCTCCCTGGGCAGCCCATTCCAATGTTAATCACTCTGGGAAGAACTTCCTCCTAATATCCAGCCTATACCTCCCCCAGCACAACTTGAGACTGTGTTCCCTCGCCCTGTTGCTGGGTGCCCCACCTGGCTACAACCTCCCTTCAGGTAGCTGTAGACAGCAATGAGGTCACCCCTGAGCCTCCTCTTCTGCAGGCTGCACACCCCCAGCTCCCTCAGCCTCTCCTCACAGGGCTGTGCTCCAGGCCACTCACCAGTTTCGTTTCCCTTCTCTGCATGCGTTCCAGCACCTCAGTGTCTCTCTTGAACTGAGTGGCCCAGAACTGGATACAGTACTTAGTTTATCACTCATCATCTTATCTTCCTGTGAATGCATCCACTCAAGAAATGCAGGGTGGTGTTAAAATACATGCTGGATGGCTTTCATCTCCCTTAGAGGAGATTATAGGAAACATTAAATCAAAGACTGAAAACAATTGAGTTCTTCAGAACAGAAGAGCCTGGCGAAAGCCACACTTCCCACCCTTGTCCAGTGTCTAAGCACAGTGACACTTTGCCTTTCAAGGCAGCTAGTCATGAAGACTCACTGAGCTAGCAAAGAGCAGAGACATTCAGGCCCTTTTGAAACACAGCAGCATCACATGCCAGCTTCAGGTGGGCTTGCTGCCAACCTAGTAACTCACCTGCAGCACCACAGCCTGGCAAGCACAAACTGCACTGGCTTACTTTAGCCTGAGGTGCAAATGTGAATAAACCCTAACAACGGTGAACAGTGCTGCAGCCTTTGTTTAAGAGGCTCTCTCTGACAACCAAGATCTTGGTGCTATCGGGAGCCAGACCACTTGGGCTGCAGTCACACATCTTGTGAAATTGGGTAAGTATTTTAAGATATTAAATTCCTCCTCCCCCAGTGCTCTCACTCTCCATACACACATGACTTGGTCACTGCCTTCCACCAAAGCCCACTCAAAATAAGCCAGCTGAAGGTGAACACACTCAAAAGAAAACCAGTGCCTTCACAGCATGTTGCCTGAGTCTGTATCTAGAGGTGAAGATGAAGTCCATTATATTATTCCTATTCTAGATACTCACACAGCCTTACTTATGGTAGCATCTGAGCAGAGGTGCAAAGCCGAGATCTAGAGAAGCTCAGTGATTTGCCCAAAGCCTCTCAGCAAACATTTTCGCAGGACAGAGATTGAATGTCCTGTCCTCAAAAAGGCCAGAAGAGCTGCTGTGACTGGCCCACTCTACTCCTGCCCTGTACAGCATATCAAAGTGCTACACAGCTTCCCAGTCCAGGTAACACCCTGAAAACTGGAGAATCTTATTTAGATGACAGCATCCAGGAAACACACTCTGGTTCCATAATTAAGCGATAAGGAATAATAAGCAGTATAGCAATCGTGGAGTAATCACAACCTTTTGGTTGTGAAGTGCTTCAAAAGCCCTTGGGGAATGATTATCACCTGATAACTACTGACTGTGTTGTCGCCTTACTCTTAATAAAGAACAAAGACACGTCTGGCAGTTTTAAACAATAGTTTAGAAAGAGATGCTTGCAGTGGGGCAATTATGCCATGCTACTTTGTAAGTACTTGCAAGGAGCACAAATACATCTTGGTTGCTGCAACTGGGAAACAATACACAGCAACACAGGATGAACAAAACCCTTCCAAGACTTGTAGGACTGGTGGCAAAAAAAAGAGGCACGCTGCTGAGGGGGCCTGGAAAAGACCTCGCTGTTTGTGCTGACAAGGTAGCAATGGTAAAATAGTACATTATCAAGTGTGCATAAAGACCCATTAGCAAGTCATTTCTCTATTTTATGAGTACCTAAAAAAAGGGTCTTAAGATTCACACACAATTAACCTGACTAAAGGCGACCAGGTTATCATCCCTCTGAAAATAAAAGGCAGGGCAAGATATAAAAGACTAATGTAGTAGCTAATTCTTGGCAGCTGAGTCATCGTAATTGTCCACTTACATGTCCTTATCCTACTCCAGTGTCAAGATTAAATAGATGGCCTGCTAGCTTAACTTTGCTCTTCAGCTGGAGAAGAGAATATGAAGCTATGACAACTCACTTAAGCAGTAGCTTTAACCCCATCACACGTGGCTACACTGCCAGACCACTTGGTTAAGTGCCTATAAATGTTTTCACACACCTGAGTCTAAGGTAGAGTTTTTAAAAACTCTAGTTCATGACTTGGTCTTTTGCAAATCACCTCTTTTTGACAATTCTTTTTGGAAAATGCCTGTGCAGACTGGGGGAAAAAAAAATCTAATCACATCATAGGCTAAACATACAGTTTCCCATTTAACAGCTATTTACAAATAAGACAACCTTTCTTATGACCCATCCTATCATCTCAGTTTGGTTTTCAAGACTGGGTATGGATGCTTCCTCTCTTGTACACCGCCTCTGGCATTCTGTAGGTCAAGTGGTGCCCTTAGGAACGCTTACATGTGGACAACAAGGGACAAACTGTTACATCCATACTTAAGCAATGGTGTCTGAAAGAATTCAGCACTGCTGAATTACACATGGTTTGCTAATGCACTGCCTACCACAGGTCTCCATAGGATACTACTACTTAATGAGTATTAGTTTCTTGTGTGCTCATTTAAAAATGCATTCCTTTAGCAGGTTCAGCAGAAAGATGCATCCTGCTTTCTGTTGCTTGGCTATATGGCACGGCCTTTTGCTATTTTCAGAGCATTCCCTGTTTGGTGTGGTGAAAGAGAAGATAAATAATTGACATGTTCTCCAGGCTCAAAGGCCTCAGCTGACAACCCTGTCAGTAGCAGCTCTTGGCTTTATGCTTAAAAGCACACTAAAGTACATGAGGAAACACGCTCACAGTCCCCTCTTGTACTGGCAGGCAGAAGCAGTGTAGAGAATTGCAAGGGTGCAGGAGGAACAGCCATCCCTCCTCCTCTCCAGTAAAGAAGCAGCAGGATTATGGGACCACAAGGATGCCTAAAGAATCCCTGTGTTGTTAATCTGTCATTAAATTTCATGTTTCTTTACTGAGATTTCCTTTTTCTTCTTCAAAACAGTGTACCATGTATTACAATCAAGGGCTTTGCAGTGTATGACCTATATTAACCTTACTTCTTTTTGCAGATGGTATTACTGGAACTGGTTAAGAGGTTTGCCTAGTGATACACGATAAGCCAAAGGTAGAAAGAAGAAATAAATCAATGCATCCCAACACCTAATCCTAACCTATAATCACTGAGAAACAAGTGCACCTTTCCTTTCAGCTGATCTCCTTACAGTGCTCTTTTCTTTTACAAACTATTCTGTGGGCTATCTTGTGCCACATCCCTTCTGATGTTAAGCAAGATATAAAATACAACAGACAGTGCAAACCTCCTCTCTGCTCTAGCATAGGCCCATCTTGAGAGCACACCTCAAGCATCCAGCGCAGAAGGCAGCGCTGCTGGCACAGCTCTGGCCACAGATGCCTTAACCCACAGGCTCCTCAAGCACAATACCCAGGACAAAACAGAAGTAGGAACTCATGGCACACTTCATCCAGTGGAGAAGAGTGAACAGAAGGTCAAAGTAGTAGAATCACAGAAACATTCATGTTGGAAAAGGCCCTCAGCATCAGCAAGTCCAGATGCTAGCCCTACTCTACAATGTGCACCCCAGACCATATCCCAAAGAGCAACATCATTAAGCTTCCTTTACAAACACTGAACTGTACTGCATCATTCACTTGTTCATGCTCAGACTCATCTAAACCATTATTAACTATCTTAAACAGTGAAATAATTAAAACAGGACTGATCTGGGCCAGGCTATTTTCCCCTCTCCTCATTCTTGGTTTTGGACCAATGCATCTCAGTCTGTCACAATGCTGTCCAGTAAATGACATACTACAGGCTGAGGCTAAAAGCCTAATACATCTACCAGCAATAGCACTGCAGTTGGGAAGAAAATAATAAATATGCATGCCTGCTTAGACCTGCAGCACTCCATGGAATATTGCATACCATGCTTTAGTAACCATATTTAGCTTTGCCTTTCTTGCCATTGATAGTGACTTTGAAACAACTACGTTAACAATAAAACTCAGGAATGCTTCTATATTGTCTGTTAGTGTGTTGGTTTGAGCTAACTGGAGAATCTGAGTGAGAAATTAGACTATTGGCTGAGAGAGGTAAACACAGGATGGCACTTCACCAAGTTTTACTGAGGAAAGAAAAAAAGTTGTTTTAAGAACTGTTCTCAAAACAACCAGATTAGCAGACGGTTTCTGTCTGTGTCTGGCTGCGGCTGCTTTCTCCTTTGTCTCTCTGTCTTTTAGCTAATTCAGAATAAAACTACTAACTCCTTCCTATTACTAATCCCTCTGACCGATCTTCAGCTTATCTGCAGCATCAACAGGTGGTGAGATAAAACTGGGGAAAGGGGGAAAGGTGGTAGGGGGTGGTTGGTTACCCTCTCTTGGGGATTTTGTTCTCCGGGAGGGCTGTGGTGTCTGTATTACCTTTTCACTGTATATATCTGTAAATATCTGTAATATCCTGTAAATATTTGCTTGTATATTGTGCATTGCTGCAAATATAAAGCTTCATTTATTAACTTCCAGTGTTTTTCTGAGTTTTAGCCGGGGTTTATAAAGGTGGGGGGGCAGGTAGCTGCAAACCCACTACAGTTAGCTTGCAACAAAATTAGTCAAATTGAAGAAAAAGATGTTTCAGTCCCCACTGAAAAAAAAAAAAACAAGTAGAAAATCAGCCCATCTTATCAAGGGAGTGGTACAAAATTTTAATTTTTTATTTTAAAATATACATAGCATGGCCAAAAGCATGACCCTTTGGTATAATTTTCGGTGTTTTTCAACATACCACAATAAAAGCAGCTTAAGATTCTGTTCTGATTATCACCCAGAGAAAGGCAGGATTTATTTTTGAGATTTAAAAGCCATGTCTTAATGCCACAGTCAGAATCTGTCCAGCATCCAGCCTCTTTGTTATGCAGAGAACAAAAAGCCAGCACCAGGCCCCTCTCCCACTCTGCTCCCTACACGTAAAAAGACAACTGGCACAGGTAGAGGCTTCAGCACCAGAGTGATTTCCAATATCAATAGCATTTTCCAAGAGTGCTTTGTGGCCAACGCCAAGCCACAAAAAAACAAAAACAAAAAAAAGAGCCAGATCTCACCAGGCTCATCTGTGATGTGTTTGTTCCCTTGTGGCTTTTACGAGGCAGATAGAATAGGTTACTTATGGGATGAATATTCCACTTCCGTTAATCATGCCATTACTAGGAAAATGTTAGGCACTTTTAGTTTAATCATAGAATACATCTGATTGAAAGAGACCTCAAAGATCATCCAGTCCAACCCTTGACCCAGCACGGAAAGGTCAACACTAAACCATGTCCCCAAGCACCACGTCCACAGGCTGCCAGAGATGGTGACTCCAGCACTGCCCTGGGCAGATCATGCCAGGGTTTGAGAACCCTTTCAGTGAAGAAATATTTCCTAACATCCAGCCTGAACCTCTCCTGGTGGAGCCTGAAACCATTTCTTCTGGTCCTGTTGCTTCATTCCAAGGAGTAAAGGCTGCCCCCTCCTCACTCCAACATCCTTTCAGGTAGTTGTAGAGAGCAAGAGGTTTCCCTTCAGCCTCTTTTCCAACCTGAACACCCCCAGCTCCTTCAGCCCCTCCTCACAACCCAGGTGCTCCAGGCCCTTTTCCAGCCTTGTTGCCCTTCTCTGGACATGCTCCAGCCCTCTCAATGTCCTTCCTACAGCGAGGGGCTCAGAACTGACTGCAACACTCAAAGTGTGGCCTCACCATTGCTGAGTACAGGGCGGCATTCACCTCCCTGTCCCTGCTGGCTGTAGTGCTTCTATGATACATGGAAGTCTTCCATATCAACTTACAAATACATTGATTTTGTCATGGATTTCCTGAAGGTAGGTGTCAAGCATTCTCCTGATGCAACAAATATCCAAAAGGTAACAGCCTGGAAGGCTTTACTTATGCATAAGGAAGCACAGTAAAATAGCACACTACGGTTGTTTTTAAAAGGTATTGATCCTGCCTGCAGCTCATGCTTCCCCTCAGTTTTCACCCTTTGGAGTTTCCTTCTTTCCCCACCTTGACAATCTAGCAAAACTGCAAAGGCCCGCATGGGAAGCTTGCAATGTGGGTAACAAGCTCCAAATATTGACAGATGTTTCCACCACTGTTTTACGGAGTAGCCCCGAATACCAGAAAAGCCTGATTACCAATACACCTCTAATAAAGAACCCAACCAAAACCTCTGACTGTGCAGCCACACTCCAAGCAAGAAACCTCCCTCTACTGCAGGCCAGGGAAAGCCACACTTCTGGATTTTTATAAATCCTTTCCTGCTGTATTATTAATGATGTTTACATGGTGAAACAAACTATTTTATTTCAAAGGGACACTTTATGAAGGCATGTTGCTCACACAGTCACTCAGATTTTTCTGGCACAATAATCTGCTGGACACTGCATTAGAAAAAGAAAGGACAGAAATAAATAAAAAAACATAAGCACAGTGAGAAATTGGCAGCAACTCATTAAAAAGTATATAATATACTGGGGCATTTCTTCCCCACTTTCATTTGGCAACAGCCTGTGTGGCAACAGACCACAATTATGGCGAGCATCTCAAACCCAAAGTACCAACAATCTGATTGAACAGCTGCCTGGGTTTTGGCTAAGAAGAATTCAAACTGATAGAGAAGAGCACATTTCCCTAGTCCACTGGCAAAATGAAGGTGGTGTTTCAATCTTCACATCTACATTTTATATATAGGTTTCATATTATTTAGAAAAAAGCTACGCTAAACATATATTATCATCCTCCAGCTTGGAATTCCACTTTTTAAAAATGAAATACTGTGAATGAGTATCAGACTCTCTTTGTGTTAGATCTATATATATCCTCATGGGTGTTTAGTGGCAGGTTATTAAATGTCACTATTCATTGACGCAGCACATTTCATGTCTTTCTTAGAGAAGAAAAAAAAAAATCTATCCCAAGTTTGCAGCTTTGCATGGTGATCATTGTAATTTTTTATCTTTGTACATTAAAGGTTGTAGCTTTGCGTGTCTAACTAGGAAGGTCCTGGTTGACTGGTGCCTGGCAAATGTGATGCTCATCTACAAGGGCTGGAAGGAGGACGCAGGGAACTACTGACCTGTCAGTTTGACCTTGGTGCCAGAGAAAGACATAGAGTAGATCATCTGGAGTGCTACTATGCAGCATGTGCAAGGCAAACGGGTGATCAGGCCCAGTCAACATTGGTTCATGAAGGACAGGTCCTGCCTGATGAACCTCATCTCCTGCTATGATAAACAGCTGCACTTAGTGGATGAGGGAAAACCTGTGGGTACTGCTTTTCTGTGTTTTAGTAAAGCATTTGACATGATCTCACACAGTACCCTCCTAGGGAAACTGGATGCAACTGGCCTGGATGGGTGGACACCTCACTGAGTAAAAACTGGATGCCCAAGCCCAGGGAGTGGTGGTGAATGGAGTTAAATCCAGTTAGCAGCTGGTCACAAGTGGTGTTCCCCAGGGCTCAGTGCTGGGGCCAGTTTTCTTTAATGGCTCTATCAATGATCTGGATGAAGACTCAGTGCACCCTCAGTTAGTCCGAAGATGACAGTAAGGGAGGGAGCGTAGATCTGCTTGAGGGTAGGAAGGCTCCACAGAATAATCTGGATGGGCTGGATCAATGGGCAAGGTCAGTTGTATGATATTCAGCAAGTCTAAGTGTTGGGTCCTGCACGTGGGTCACAACATCCACGTGCAACACTACAGGCTTTGGGGAGAGAGGCTGGAAAGCTCCCCAGTAGAGAAAGACAGCTGGCTCAATGAGAGCCAGCAGAGTGCTCAGGCGGCCAAGGAGGCCAACAGCATCCTGGTCTGTATCAGGAATAGTGTGAGCAATAGAAGCAGCAATGTGACTTTCCCCAGTACTCAGCACGGGTGAGGCTGGACCTTCAGTATCGTGCTGAGTTCTGGATCCCTCACTACAAGAAAGACACTGAAGTGGTGGAGTGGATCCAGAGAAGGGAAATGAAGCTAGTGAAGGGTCTGAAGAATAGGTCTTATGAGTACCAACTGAGGGAACTGGGATTGTTTAGCCTGGAGAAAAGGAGGCTGAGGAAAGACCTTCAGAGCATAGCATCAGGCAAAGCTACTCTCTCCTGTCTGGCCAGCAGCTGGTTTTGAACAGATAGGGAACCACAGTCAGAGTTACGAGGAATTATGTGTTCAGCACTTCTCTGCATCAAATCACATACAAAGGCAGCTAATAATTACTTACACTGGAAAACACTGGTCTAGAGTATAGCAGCATTACATATTCCTTATCTATCAACTCAGCATAGTATTCACTTGGCCAGACATCTATAGAGTGTTTTAAAGTCCCCAGATACTAGACCAAAGTAAGCCCACAGTCTCCACTTAATTACCTACCTTTTCAGACTTAGAGTGATCAAAATGACTGAGCGCAACAAAATGGTTACTAGCAACAGGAGACCACTGTTAACCAGCAAGCTAAGGAGGATGTACGTGTGTAGAGCTCAGAAGACAAAAAAAAGTTGATGCTGAATGCTGTTTACTCCTCCAACGTGAATTTTTAAAGAGAAGTGAAATTGCAGTATCAAGTAAACTAGCGAGAATTAAAAGGATTAAAATTCCAGGAACCAAGGAAGTCAACTAGAAATGGAAAATGGATTCAGTCCCAAGAAGATAAAATTATTTAACAACTTATTAAAACAGTTCATCATTGTAATTAAATTCCAAGTGCCTAGAAAAAAGTGGCACAAGAAAGGTAATTATTTATGAGGAGACTTTAAAAAGCCATTTATTGTGAATTTGGGAGAGAACCAGCCTGAAAGAATCAGTAGAAGAAGGAAATTGTTTGTTTATTCATAAAACTTATTTTGGTCTAGCACACCACTAAGAATCCCTAACATCTGCTCAATGGCAGCTGTAAGTAACATTAGGAACACTCAGCCAATTTATATCTTTCCCTTTTATTAAAAAATAAACAGATCTTTTTAAATTATTCACTAGTAAATTAACATAAAAATCAGTGCTGCAGCAACTTACATTTTGTGGAAAGGCATCTGCAAGCTTTGTATAATTATGATGATCTAATTTTTTCTACATTTCACTGACTACTTTACTTTTTTGTGTGATGTCCCACCTAATTTAGCAAACGAAAATGTAGAAAACCTACAAGTCATACTTGAGTCACAGCTACAAATAATACAGAATGCTTCAAATGCTGTATTAGTTGCTTCCTTCCAAGTGGAGTGGATTCCACTCTTACCTTCCCTTTGCCTCCTATCACCTTAAATGTTCCATTCAAATAATCAGGACCCTCTCTTGCTTCTTCCTCTTACAGACCAGACATTAGACAACCACCTCAGTAGAACCCTTCTCTGAATTATTGCTGAGCAACAAAACATAACTGTGTTACTAATTAACAATTATTTGTTCTCATCTGCAGCATCTTCATGCATAGCTTGCAGAGTGCTCTGCATGGTCCTGTGTTTCGCTCCAAAATTCTGTTCTTAAGACAGTGAAAAAGGCACAGAAACACTTCAAACCTAAAGGTTTACCCTTTGCAAACACTTTTTTTTTTTTTTTAAATTAATCTCTTGAATATTTCAGCAGGAAAAAAAAATATCTTACTTCTTCCTAAGTTTCTCTCCTCCCTCCAGTTCTTCCTTCCTCATACAAGCAAGTGCCTGCTAAGAAGCTGATGAAAAGAACAGAGTAGCTGTTCATTTTTGCAGGATTTTTGTTTGTTTGACTTCTAAGTACAAACCAATGTTTCTGCAGTATGCTCTGGACAGAGTCTAAAGCTAAGTGATCTGTAACTAACTCAGGTGCTGCAAATGACTGGAAATGGCATTGTGACAATAGCACAGGGTCCATGCCACTGAAGGTCGCAGGAAGCCTGCCTCAAAGCTACAATCGAGCAAGCGCCTGTGAAGCTGACTTTGCTCATTTCCAGAGTACCTGCAAGAGTAGTAGCTGATGACAACACAATCAGTTGCCTATCAATAGCATGTATATGACATATAAATATACATATATATGTGTATGTATATATATATGTGTGTGTGTATACACACAGATGTAGACGAATATGTATCAGGGCACCACCCAAAAATGCTATCTCTCCTCTTGCTGGGGACTAGAAGTTATAAGAAACATGGAACCCTCTTCCATCAAATTGCACCAAGATGCTTTTATTAATCCTGGGGCATGGGTTCATTTCAAAGCTCCACTTACGTGTAAGGCTTCATGTCTCCTTTGAGCTCTCTGCACTTCCATTTTTCAGGACTGGTGGGAAGGAAGCTCTTGAAGATGTATGATTCACAATTTTGTACTGAATAATTTAAGTTTAATGTGCTGCACAGATTATGGAATGTTGTCATATGTTTCCTTTTGGCTCCGTTAGAAAATGAATTAACAAACTTCAGAATCACAGAATCATTAAGGTTGGAAAAGACCTTCAAGATCATGGAGTCCAACTGTAATCTACCTACCATGACCACTAAACTATATCCTGAAGCACCACATCTACAGCTTCTTGAACACCTCCAGGGACAGTGATTCCACAAACTCCCTGGGCAGCCTGTTCCAACACCTCACCACTCTCTCAGTAAAGAAGTTTTTCCTAATGTCCAGTCTAAACCTCTTCTGGCACAACTGAAACTCATTTCCTCTCAGCCTAGCACTAGTTACTTGGGAAAAGTAAACTACAAGACTTCACCACTGTGATGTTCAGGATAGGCTGTTAGGTTGGTGTTGGGGAGAGCCACACATGACAGTCCGACACTAGATGTGTAACTGCAATGGTGATGGAAGGAAGAGTTTCTCCTTAAGAAAGACTCCTGGCATCACCAAGGAGGGGTTTTGGGGTTTTTTTCCTACATCTTAGATTTAGAGAGAACTCAAGAAATCAGCTGCACTTGTACACTGCAGGGAAATTGCTTTATAGTACAAATGCTAGAGGGGAAGAAACATCAAAGGTGCAAATGACAATCAGATGTCAGATCCCTGTTGACTTGCCATGCAGACTATGACCTTGCTGTCATCTTTGTCTTTGAAAAAGTTCTCTCAAAAGCAGGACTACTACAGACAGCTCTGGGAAAGCTACTCTCTCTGGCAGCTATAAAGTAAGAACAGTCATAAACTAGAAACTATCTTATCTGTGAGATGCTGAAATTTAAAACTACCTTTTCAGAAAAGGAATCTAAAGAAGTATCAGTTGAGAACAGAGGATGAAATTCCAAAGTATACTATAAGGAAGAACATGGAAGAAGGGAATATCTTCTGCTCTTGTCAACATCTTTCCAACATGGTTTGCACTTTGGCAACTCGAATCAAAGGAGCACAGAAAGCTTAGGAGAAAAGCTCCAAGTAACCTAGCTACCTAACAAGGAACTTCAAGACTGTCATGCAGCTCACCAAAAATACTGCAAGCCACTACAGAGGCAAGCTGGAAAAAAAGCTCTCTCTAAACACCACTGAAATGAGAACATTCATGAAGAGTATTGCTATATCCTATGGTCATACGCTGATAGAAAAAATTTCATTTGAGAAAGACTGACAAAGTCTTTTAAGAAGATGATTTAAATTCCAGTTAAAACCTTGCAGTTAGAAGGCAGGGGAAATGTTAAACGTAAGTTCAAATGTTTGTACGTGAATAGGCAGTCCTGTTCAGCTCAGTGAGGAATGCATCTATAGAATCATGTAACCCAGCAGCCAGCTTGGGCATTCAGCCTGTTTCTCTGTACTTCACGATGTAATGCTTTGAAACACAGCATCAGCATCATCAGCACCACCACTAGCACATAGGACATGACCTGTTAAAAGTTAGCTGCCTTTATATTGATCTCGGTGGGTTTTAACAGTTAGTTAATTGGTAAGAAAACTATCCACAACCTCCTTACAGCAAACTTCTTGTTTCACATGATTGATGTTTGTCCCGTTCTAATGTCTCAATATGTACTTCATTTATGTTTGTGCCCATCTCTTGTTGTGCTTAGTTGTTTCCCACCGCACTCCTGTTCCTTATGATTACATTCTGTGATTCTGTGAATGGGTTTATGCAAATGGGTGCCCACAGTCTTTTAAACTAAGGGATTGATGCTCAAGATCCTATTTCCCTTGTGCATTATTCCATTCAACATCTTTCTATTTAAAAATCCAATTTCACATTTCTGCTGCCCTAAGTTCATACCTTCAAATCAGATAGGCACGATCACTAGGCCTTGCCAGCTTACAAACAAGTAACAAAATATCCCAAGATCTAAAATCATGCTTAGTTTATTTCCCCATCTATGTAAGCTTCTATTAAGGAATAGGATATTCTGACTAGTGTTCCTACTTGCCTCTGTTAAAAGATACTTTAATATTTCAGAAGCCAATTTTGTGTAATTGATAGATACAGTAAATTACATTTTCATTTCTATTTTGCACTGGGTTAGTAGAATTTTTACACCTGCTGCTGACAGAATTAAAAAGAAAACCAACCTGAACTATCAGAGAGATAAATAGTTCTCCGTATATCCATTGATTTTACATAACATTTCCATGCTTTAAAATTGTATTCTCTCAAACCATTACCTTCAATACTGGAGTTTCACAGATGCTAGGAAGCTGTGCTATTTTGATGGCATGTTTGACTAGAGCTGCTCACTGTGCAACGATTTCCAAGGCTGAGGCAACAGAAAACTTCAGAAGTTTTAACTCCAATTCTAACAAATTATTTAACAGAGAAACAAGGTTTCATTCATCTGGAAAACTGACGCAGCAGGGGCACTCTCTCACCTCTCTGCATCAGTTGCTATAAATTGAAAGTACACCGTTTAGAAAATCCTTAATTAACATGTTTTGCAAAAATCTTGAATACCAGCAAAAGAAAAAGTGCTCTTCAGGCATTTAGGAAGGTTGACCCTCTCCACAGTATCTTATGTTATCAGTACATGCTTACTCACTGCAAGCTACTATTTCATAACCAGTTTCAAAGGTTTAAGAACAGCCACTTTCTTATGGGTCAAAAAGCAGAAACCTGTAGATCAGGGTTCAGAACCACCTCTGAGATGCAGCGACAAATCCTAGGATTTCTGGGGGTTTGCCACTCTTCTGCCTCTCTAGGATTTTTTTTGTAGGGGTTTTCTGCACCTCTATGATTTTTTTGTAGGGGCTTTCTGCTCATTTCATTTTGCTTAGCACAAACAGAAGCAAAAGCAAAGCAAAGCAAACTGGGTGTGCACGAGGCATGGCAGAAGCCTTTCATTTAAAAGAATGCCTTGGGTGAGATGCTATGAAAACTGCTGAAGGGAGGTGATGTCCCTGCTGCTACAGGCAGTGCTGGTCAGTTGCACAGTACACAGTATCATTACCCTAAAGTGCCATACAATCATAGAATGTCCTGGGTTGGAAAGGTCCTTTAGAGGTCATTTAGTCCAACCCCCCTGCAGTCAGCAGGACATCCTCAACTAAATCAGGCTGCTCAGAGTCCCATCAAGTCTGACTATGAATGTTCCCAGGGATAGGGCTGCCACCACCTCCCTGGGTAACCTGTTCCAGTGTTCCACCACCCTCATAGTAAAAGAACTTGTTCCTAATACCAAATCTAAATCTACCCTGCTCCAGTTTAAAATCATTGCCCCTTGTCCTAGTGCTAGAGGCCTTTGTAAATAGTCCCTTTCCAGCTTTTTCGTAGGCCACCTCCAGTTACTAAAAGGCCACCATAAAGTCTCCTCAGAGCCTTCTCTTCTCTAGGCTGAACTCCAACTTGAAAGGCCATTTCCCTCTTACAAACTGTTTATAGCTTCCCACAGCTCACTCACTGGTCATTTATCTGTTTGGTGTGCTAACTGTACAGGGCCAGCTGGCTTCAGGTCCCATCTCAGGTGTTTCTATTTGTAAATGGGGATGGTGGAGGGACATAGTCAAGTGGAGTTGTGGATAACACAAAATCAAATAAACAGCTACAGACCCGACAAATGTCATCTGGTTTACACTGGCATTTCTTCTTTCCCTTCAGTAAAGGGCTATCTTGGTATTCATTCCCCTCCAGCAGAAGGCTGCTGCCACTTTCTGTTTGCAGTAGGACACCATTAATAGCATAGCCCTTTCACAAAATTAGCAAACTGAGCTGTCAGACACCCTGGCATGACAAATATGAACAGCCCCAGATAACTTCTCCTCTCAGACATGGTTTTATAGGCTAGCAAACACTTCACTAAGCACATAAATAAATGCATAATGAAACGTGGCATTGCATGCATGTCTGGGTTTCCAGCTTAGCAAACTGCAAAGAAATCAGGTTTTACTGTATACACTCTAACACTGCTCTCCCTTCATAGACTCTTGGTATCTTTTTTTCCCCCCACCCCCAACATCCATTTCTCTTATGTATTACTTCTGCTGTTGATCTTCTGACTCTATGGGAAACACTTTTCATTAGAGCCTGACCTGACGTTTCTCAATCATTTCCTGTTCCTTGTGATTAGTTATATACACATTATTGAGTTCCAGACAGACTTGTAACTCTTATTTTGCATTTCTTCAAGGTCTGCTTTACTCAAGCCAAACATTTTACGTTACTACTCTTTGTATGGACTTTCATCAGTAACTCAAACCTGTGACTGCACTGCTATGACTTTTCTCCTCCAAGCTTACCTATCACACCTACTTCATCTCTAGTGATTGGCTGCAGCATCAGCTTATAGGCAATTATTTCATTTAAGGGAGCAGTCTTGTATTGTCTTACTGAACATGCAGACTGTGCCCCTCTGACCTGCTGTGTATCTTGGTTTTCCACAGAGCATTTTGTGTTTGTTCCTTTCACCAAGATTTCACTGATGTTAACCAAAGCTCTGAATGTGCAGAACAACCGCAGACTATGCAGAATTCAGGACATCTGCTGCAGCAAACAGACAAGAAAGTTACCAACTAGTAATATAATTCCAGAGTGTTAATTACTGTCCTGATGAGCCTCTTACAGCAGCCAACTGCAACCACTTCTACATATTCAACACAGTAACCAAGGCTATGTTCCTAAAACGACACACAACACTGCATCTGTGTGGTGCAAAGTGCTGAAGTAGTACAAACTCTGCAAATTCAAGCTTATCTAAAGGAATGGGCAGATCTTTGGACAAATGAGGTATTGTCTGCATGCAGTCAGACAGAAGAAAGCCGACATAAACATTTTATGTGCTCTCAGTAAACTGACAGAAATTTTCAAATGTGCTCATGCCCACGCTAGGTCTAATCTGTATTGCCAGAAGGTCACACCCAGAGAAAAATGGGGTTAACCTCTACAATTTGACAATGCAGGTGGGGAAAGTCTCTCTGTATTGTGCTTTGCTCTCTGAAGACAAGTAGCCAAAGGTAAGAATACACTACATTACAACATAGCTCAATCCCTGGATGTTTTTAAGGCCAGACTGGATGTGGGTCTAGGCAACCTGATCTAGTGGGATGTGTCCCTGCCCATAGCAGGGGGTTGGAACTGAATGATCTTTAAGGTTCCTTCCAACCCTGACAATTCTGTGATGCTGTGAACATCCACTTCCCAGACATAAAAGCAAGAAACCCTCATCACAACTTGGACTCACTCTGACTCCTGCTTGGTTGGAGGGAGAAACAGCCACCAGACTGTGACCAAGAAAGTCTTAGTCAGCAGTCAGGTGGCAAGTCCTCATCCCATATATTCAGAAGAGTGAGGACTTACTAGCTTGTATCCAGCCCCACACTACATGCTGCATGCCAGAGCATAACATCATCTGCCACCCAGGAAATCACTCAGAGCCCACTGACACCTGTAGAAAAGAGCTGTCAATTTTAACCCAGTCTCCTTTTAGAAGAGGATAGCCATGCATTGCTCCTGATTTCTGACAGACCTTTCACAGGACAAGATGTCCTCTTTACAGACAGACTGTAAATTCAGTACAACTGGTTGTATTTCATATACCTAAAACAAGACATAAATTCTTGGTTTATATATTACCAAGCCCCCTCCCTTGGTTTGCCTTTAATTTGGAAACGTTCTGGTTCAAGACTGATTTTGTGTCAAATCAGAGCTGAAGTTGTAAATGCATTTTTAAATAACTACACAATACAACTCACGTGCCATTGAGTGTACCCTCAATTTTTAGCTCAAGTGTGGGATTTAAAGCCAGGAACTCACAACTGATCTCAGCATGACTTTTGACTTGTTTAATATCTTTCCCCATAATTCACAGAGCAATTCTAAGATGCATTCTGCCAATGTCAGTATGTGCTTTGAAGACAAAGTGCTGAGTGCCAAAGCATTATTACTTATTCAGGAGTCTTGCTCCCTGTGTTTGTTGCATTTGCCAAAGCATGCCTAGTTTTTCAGGCAAATTTTGCTACTTTGGTTCTCTTTCAGTTTTCACAAAACATTTGCTTGATAGAAATTCTGGATCATGGTGGTCCACTGTACTGGTTTGAGCTAATTGGAGAATATGAGTAAAAAATTAGACTGTTGGCTGAGAGAGGTAAACACAGTATGTCACTTCAACAGAGTTTTACTGAGAAAGGAAAAAAAACCTGTTTTTAAATTGTTGTACCCAAAACATTAGATATCAGATGGTTTCTGGCTGCTCTGGCTGCAACTGCTCTTTGCATGGTCTCCTTTGTCCCTCTGCCTTGGTAGCTAATTCTCAGTAATTCTACTAACTACTTTCCTACTCCTAAACCCCCTGGCCAATCTACTTCTGCTTATCTTCAGCAACAACAGGTGGTGAGATAAGATTGGGGAAGGGGGGAAAGGTGGTAGGGGGTGGTTGGTTACCCCTCTTGGGGATTTGGGTNCAGGGAACTGCTAAACCACTACATCCACATCCAGCAGTAGGAACATTGTCCCTTGCACTTAAATGGTTGCTAGCATGTTTATAACCACACCACCTAAACATACCCAGAACTAATTTTTGCAAGACAGTGCTCAAAATGGCCAACAGCTATTGGTACCTTAGTGTGAGAGTCTGAAGGCTCTCCCTTGTTTGAATCAACGAAGATAAGGATTGCCTTGTTTCCTCCCCCCAAACTCAGACAATGTTCCTGCCTGAACGCTTAAGGGATGCAAATTATCAGTGATAGAGCACCTTTGGTGGTGCTCCAGGATGTAAATACTGTGGGGTTTTGTGACTTTCCCAGATTTCTGCCTGGCACAGTACTCAGGATATGCATGGCCAGTATCAGCTACCCCAAAGAGAAAAGACTTATGCGTATTCAGGGGATGAAAAGGTAAGCAGCACAGGGAGGGGGTGAAACCCCCCCATGCTGCCGCCAGACACCTGCTAAGGCATGACAATGCACAGGATGAATTGCTGGGGAGCTGCACCTGGACACTGATAAGACTGGGAGTGGAAAAACTGCATAAAAAAGATGTGAGAAATGCCTGCCAGTAGAAGAACTCAGAAAGGAGATCTCAAGGAACAACAACTCCACCAGCTAAAAGGCGAACTCCTGACAAACACTACAGAGCATCTCTGGACCCATGCACACCTCTCTCTCATCCTGTCCCTCTCTGATGGTAATATAATTCCTGCTCTTCTCCCTCCCCTGCTCTTTTCCTCTCCTAATTTCTCCATTGTTCTCTCCATCTCTCCCTCTTGCTCACTCCCTCTTTCCCTCTGTTTTGTCCAACTTTATCCCTTAATAAATAGCTTTGTGGTGATATCTGGTCTTCCTTGTACCTTAATTTCACAGCACAGAAATCTATAAGAGCAGGTTTTGCTCCTCTGGACAGAGATCATGTTAATCTCTGGCCTCCAGACCTTGACACTTAGTATTTGTTCTCCCATTATTCACACTAAAATAGATCTGCACCAATATTAACTACAGTATAAAAAGCTTATTAGAACTGAGATAAAAGGTTGGTGTTGTGATGTTCTAAACTATGTGTCTCTTACTCTCTCTTCTTATAATCATGGCCTGAGTTCTCTTTGGGGGAACCTTGTAGCAATGCTCTCTGCTTTTTAGAGACAAAGACTGGGTAGCTAGCTCTTAGTCAGTCTCTCTCTGGATTCAGCACACAGGCAGCTTATTTTTTGGCTTTAAGTTTGGGTAAGGTTTGCTGTAAAAATTGTAAGTGTGCATTAAACTAGAACTACTTCTGTGCTGGTTTGAGCTAATTGGAGGATTTGAATGAGAAATTAGATTATAGGCTGAGAAAGGAAAACACTGATGATGCTACTGCATTCATAGCTTTAACTGAGAAAGAAAAAAAAATTTGTCTGAGTTGTAACCCAAACATCAAATAGTCAGACTGCTTTGGGCTGTGGCTGCTTTTGCATGGCTTCTTCTCCCTGTCTTTCCTAGCTGGATGTCAATAATTTCACTAACTTCTTTCCTGCTGCTAATCCCCCTGGCCCATCTACCTCCAACTATCTGCTGCATAAAACAGATGGTGAGATAAGATTGGGGAAGGGGAAGGTGGTAGGGTGGTTAAAAACCCCCTCTTAGGGACTTCAATCTCTGGGAGGGCTGTGGTGTTTCTGTATTACCTTTTCACTGTATATATCTGTAAATATCTGTTCTACATTGTAAATATCTGCTTGTATATTGTGCAAAGCTGTAAATATAAAGCTTCATTTTTTAACTTCCATCTGACTGGGCTATTTCAAAGTGTGTGGAGGGGGGAACCACCACAACTTCTGTAAAGCAGGATGAAGCCTGGAAGGACTGAGAGTGGGCTCTCCTGAAAAAACCCAAGACACAGCTTTTCCTCTCTGTTTGGCTATACTATCTCTATTCACTTCCAGAAAGAAAGGCATCAAGGCACCAACTACTTGTGTTCTTTAGGGCTGTTCATTCCAAGAGGCTATGAAGACACAGATAATAAACATAGCTTACACTAGTATATGCCAGACAGTGAAAACCACTGATAAATTTGCCTACTTGTTATCTGCAAGCTGTCTGGTAGAATCAAGACACAGCCAGTTTCCCTGGAAAAATTCTGATACTCAAACCACCATCAAGGGCTTAACAAATTACAAGAAATGGCAGTGGTCATTATAAACCAATGACCAAAAACTGCCTTGATTCAATGCTGAGATTTTCTTTTGGTCAGCTTTCTGAAACCAACGTGCTCCTTTGGTCCAAATGACACAGAGATACCAGTGTACAATCCTACCAGCCACTATGTCCTGCTAAGCACTGCAAAGATTATTCTTGCCAGGTGAGTCACTGCCCTTAGAGGGCTGTCAGCCTCTTTCAGTGAGAAAATGCTTCTTAAATATTCCAGAAGAATTTTAACATGTCAGTCTGTAAAGATATGGTTAAAAGAATGTAAGAGAACTGGGAGTCTGCTCCCATTCTGATGTCTTTCTCCTTACGTATTGTACTAGGGAAGGAAGTAAAAACAGTCATTGTATTTGTGGATATGACTTCAGATACAGGAGGAGCCAAGAGCCACTGCTTCAGATAGAGGCAAATTTTTCTCACACCTGACTTTTTCTAGAGTTCATGCAGGTGCAAGCATTAACATTTTGTACATGGACACATTGTGCAAAGTACCATTTCCATGACTGGTCTCCAGCTTCAGCACACTGCCAGAATCTGCACGTCTCACTCGGTTCAGCTTCACTTGCTGGTGTGCAGAGAATGCTTTCTGTGGAGTCCTGCAAGGGCTGTGATTCAGAGTACAGCTGTTTGCATAAGCCAGAGGCAATCTGCTTTGGATATAAAAGTGCATGAGCACAGCACTCCAGCCTGAGCACAGCCCTCGGCACTCCTTTAAGAACACGCAGAGTCTTTCAACCTCTTACCATCCCTTTTCAAGCCAATGATCTGTGCAGCTGGCCTCATGGTCAGTGTGCAAAATCTCACTTGCTAGCTGAATCAGACCACAAGTAGCATGCCACAACTCCCAGCATACTCCACTAACTGCTCAATCCAGCACAAGATGACTGTATATAAACTTTAGAAAGTTATTTGGGAGATAAGACATCAGGGTTGCACTCTCTGCTCAGTTAATTGCTTTGTGCATACCAGAACACCTTTACCAGGAGGAACTGAGATCCTTAACAATAAATTCAACAAGGACAAGTGTAGAGTCTTGCACCTGTGAAAGAACAACCCCAGGGATCAGTGTAGACTGGGGACAGATCTGCTGAAAGACAGCAAAGAGAAAAGAATTTGGGGGCCCCAGTTGATGGGAGGTTGACCATGGGCCAGCAATGTGCTCTCATGGCCAGAGGAGCAATGCCATTCTGGGGTATATTAGAAGGGTTGTGGTTGTGGCTAGTATGTTGAGAGAGGTTCTCCTGCCCCTCTACCCTGCCCTTGAGGTTGCGTCTGGAGCACTGTGTTCAGTTCTGGGATCCCCAATTCAAGAGGGACATGGAACTGCTTGAGAGAGTCCAGCACAGAGTCACAAAGATTAAGGGAATGGAAAAGCTCTCTTATGAGGAGAGCCTGAGGGAGCTGGAGCTCTTTAGGTTGGAGAAGAGGAGACTGAGAGGTGACCTCGTCAATGTTTATAAACACGTGCAGGGTGAGTGCCAGAAGGCTGGAGCCAGGCTCTGTTCAGTGATGCCCAGTGACAGGACAAGGGGCAATGGGTGGAAGCTGAGGCATAGGAGGTTCCATGTGAACCTGAGAAAGAATTTTTTCCCTGTGAGGGTGAGAGAACACTGGAACAGGCTACCCAGGGGAGTTGTGGAGTCTCCCCCTCTGGAGATGCTAAAAACCTGCCTGGAGGCATTACTGTGTGATCTGGTATAGGTGATCCTGCTCTGGCAGGGTGGTTGGACTGATAGAGCTTTCAAGGTCCCTTCCAGCCCCTGATACTCTATGATTCTATGAAATATGCTGTTAAATTGACCTCTGTGTGGATCAAGAACCTCAGAGAGATCAAATCCCAGCCATCCCAAGAAAGCTTTTTAAACACATAGGTACTGACAAATGAGTGCTGTGTTACGCTATCAGCCTTCTGAGTCTCATAAAGGAGACAGGTGGGAAACAGAGACACACTGTACCACATCTAAGTGGCTTTGTGCTTCAGGGCCCAGGTGAATGTTTGCATGCTCAGCAAGGGCAACCTGTGAGCTTAGGATTTTGTGCTCCCTACATGATAGTCTAACATTACCCAGTGAAATGAAAACAGCTTAAGGACTTTTTAGTCTGGAGAAGAGAAGACTGAGAGGGGATCTAACAAATGTCTCTAAATATCTGAGGGGTGGGAGTGAGGAGGGAAGGGACAGGAACAGTCTCTGTTCACTTGTGCCCTGGGATAGAACAAGGGGCAATGGATGGAAACTGCAGTATGGGAAGTTCCACCTCAACATGAGCAAGAATTTCTTTACTGTAAGGGTCCCAGAGCACTGGAACAGGCTCCCCAGAAAGGTTGTGGAGTCTCCTTCTCTGGAAACTTTCAAACTCTGTCTGGATGTGCTCCTGTACAACCTGCATTAGATTCTATGGTCCTGCTCTGGTAGAGGGGTCCCCTTCCAACTGCTAACATCCTGTGAGCCTGTGATTGCACACCACATCCTCAGCTGGACTAATACAACATCATGTAAGGAAAGGCTGTAAAGCAGATTACTGAGGATGTGATCATCTTAAAAAGAATTGCCAACCCAGCATAAAAAACACACAGCAAAGCAGTTAACCCTTTTCTGGAGAAATTTTCCCCTGTATTGCTTTGAAAGCTCAGCTTACAATGCTTCATGATGAGAATCTTTTTACAGTTGAAGGGGCACCATGTTTTGGTGTAAAGGATGGGAGTTAACTGGCCAAATGCAGCAAAAACTTTTTTGCAGTTGAATCCACTATACTGTATAAATGATGTCCCCATGTAAAACTAATTACTAAGGTCAAGTTTATCAGAGTGGTTACTTCTAAATCATCAGATAAAAAGTCACCAGGGCCTGCCACATGCACAAGAACATCTGCTTTGTTTGTTTCTTTCTTATAAATCATGGCACCAGTTAAAAAAAAAAATATTATAGATACTAAAGCTAGAATTTCAAACTACTCTGCCCAATTGCCCTCTCTCTAAAAAATGCTACAAATACACAAATGAAACAAAATTCAATTGGAATTTGAGGTTCTCAGCAATTCCAATAAGTAAGACTCAGAAACTCTGGCCTGAAATAAATGTCATGTATGTAGGGCACCAATAAATTCTTATTTTCACACCTACCTACAAAGAAAAAGTAAGAGACTTAAAAAAAAAAAAAAAAAAAAAAAAGGGAGATTACTGCATATATTCAGAGGGATAAGTATCTTGTAAAATGAATAACTATGTGAGGAAAATCATTACCAATAGGGCCATCTGCTGTATTTCAAACAAACTACACCAGCAACAATTCTGAAAATGTTACAATTCTTCAAGACCTGAGTTTTTCACTACTCCACTTTACAAAATAGCATCACAATGATCAGTAACATCAATTCAAATAACAGGAAATGCGTATTTCTCACTCCTCTTCCAATTAAAAGCAGCATTTACTGGCATAATACTGATCTTCTGCATCTAATGATACTAATTGACATTGTAGCTGAGTGTGTAAAATCCTGAAATGCTTCCCGTTACACTTGAAGTAGATAAGCAGAGTTGTGTCAGGAGACAATGAGGTCCTTGGCAAGTTGAATGCTTATTTAAATACTGAGAACACTTGGATGTGTTTTTTGTGCTCTAACCTAAGAAGAAATTCCAAATCTGAAGAGTTGACAATAGAATCATAGAATGGTTTAGGTTGGAAGAGACCTCAAGGATCATCCAGTTCCAACCCCCCACCACAGGCAGGGACACCTCCCACTAGATCAGGTCACTCAAGACCTAATCCAGCCTGGCCTTGAACATATCTAGGGAGGGAGCAGACACAACCTCCCTGGGCAACCTGTTCCAGTGCCTCACCACCCTCACTGTGAAGAGCTTCTTCCTAACATCCCGTTCAAACCTCCCCTCCGCCAATTTGAACCCATTCCCCCTCGTCCTGTCATTACAAGACCTTGTGAACAGTCCCTCCCCAGCCCTCCTGTAGGCTCCCTTCAGATACTGGAAGGCCACTATCAGGTCTCCTCAAAGCCTTCTCTTCTGCAGGCTGAAAAGCCCCAACTCTCTCAGCCTGTCCTCATAGCAGAGGTGCTCCAGCCCTCTGATGATCTTTGTGGCCCTCCTCTGGACCCTCTCCAACAGTTCCATGTCTTTCCTGTGCTGGGGGCTCCAGAACTGCACACAGTACTCCAGGGGGAAAAAAATCAACAGAAAAATGAGGGAAAGTTTAAAAGACAGACTAACCCAAGTGGTTTTTAGCACATCTTTACATTTCTCTGTATCAACATACTTAAAGAGCCTTCTCTCAAGCATGGTGGAAGAAGTAGGTGTCTGGTACAGAGTTCAAAGAACACAGCCTTATTCACCAGTTCTGGGGTTTGCATCTTAAAGATGGCATTAAACACAGCCCTCAAAACCTGGTTAAACAAGGGAAAACTGTAGCAGTGCAGACCCAGAGCTGCAGAGAGGACAAAGCTACTGGCACATCCCGGCTCAAGTGGGTACTTTGCTACATTCTGCCTGCACTGACTACAGCTGTGCAAAAAACATAACAGCTGCAAACTATACACAGCCCCTAGAAACTCCATCCTGCTCATGGGAATGTGTTTTTTGGCTGAAAGGTTCAGAATAAAATGGAGTTCAGAATAAAATGTTCTTAAACATCAAGTCAAATGTAACTGAGTTTTCAAAGACTGGGGAGAATGAGTACTTTTTAAAGTGACAACTAACTGCTGGGAGTGACTGTCACTGCTGTTGAGTGTGTCAGTTAACACCAGTTATAACCCAAACCATCCTAGTGCTGGCTGGAGCACACAGGGCTCTATCTCAGTGCATTTCCAGTATGGTTTGTTTACCTGAACTGCACTCTCACAGAGATGGTTAGAAGTGATTGCAGACCAAAAACTACAGCTGTCAGCAGGACTCTTCACAGGATAGTTCCCCCTGTGCTTAAAATCATCTTACAAGTCATCTGCTGCATCACAACTGTTTGCCCCAAATGCACGTGTCCTTGTTAAATACACCAAGGATCAGACACCTGACAACAAACATGCCTTGTTCCCACAAGTTTTGTCATTTAGCAGTTTTCAGTGTTAACACATCATGCAGCTTTTGTAGGTGTGACACTCCATTACCACACCTGCAGCTTCAGAAATTGCTTTTTTTTTTTTTTTTTCCTCTCTCTGTGATTGGCAAAACTAAACTTTCCCTACTAGAATTTTTTTTTAAGCTTCACAAACAACGTAAAGACATTCTTAGCTTCAAAAAGAAAGTGGCATATACTGACCTGCCATCATGGCTATCATGCTGGCTTTGTACACGTTAGTAAGGGACCCCAGTTCACCTGTTGCCAATATTGTTTTCATGTGAGCTTCTCCACAGGCCTGACGGCACTGACGGATCTCCTCGTAGAGACCTGTGGATAAAAGCATGTGGAAATGATCAAAGTTGCCTGAGAGACATCTTCAAGTATGGCTGTAATTTCCACTTCTGGATTAATTTCCAATCTGGTAATGAGTCACAGCACTCGAAGAACTTAAGTTTTGTTAAGTTCAATAAATTACATGACTGGAGGTAATTAACAGTGCCACACAGTTTCAGGATTTACTTAATAGCTATTAATCTCGGTTCTCTCAAAACTAAGAATGTGCATAGTATGCCAAGCACTCATGAATACATCAGGAGCAAAAAAAAATGCTATCACAGTCACAATTTATTTTAAAACAGCTTTTTCAGCAATAAATATGGCAATAGATTGAATCAGTACACAGGGATAGTTACACTTCCCTGTCCACATCATGTCGTCACCCTCTCTGACCCTTTCAGCCACGTCTGCCAAAGGGCTCAGCCTAAAAGACACCAAACGTGTGACCAAGTTGTCTAATTACAAATATTAGTGCCACCTGGGATGCCATAATATATCCCTTTTGGCTTCCAGTTGCTACTCCTGGAGCTTCCACACTCCTTTTAGCTTTGCTTCCTACTGTTCCCCTTAGTACCATGGGACCATCTCAGGAATTCTGATCCTGGAGATGGATGTATGTGTTTAGACATCTGAATCGCAGTTTAAGGTTCTTGAAAATGAGAATCTCCTGAAAAAAAAATCAGCACAGTCTACTAATGCCCCTGGTGAGGAGAGACTGAGCTCTAGGACCACACCTCAAGGACCAGCAAATCCACATGGATCTTTGTTTACAAACTACCTCAAGTAGCTGCACTGCCTATAAGGTTACCAAGGACTTGGAGCATCTATCATGACCTCAGATGGCCTTGGTGAAGTCGAGGAAAACACCATGGCAAGAGGGCCAGCAGGGCCTAGCATGCTGTGGAGCTACAGCTCAAAGAGCAGAGCCAAAGCCTTGTTTCTGGTGCCCAGGTGCACTGAGGAAGCTGGCTGGAATTCAGGTAGGAGCTGTGTCATGAGCCAGTGTCTTATACACATGGACACTGCCATTGGCACTGACACGAACAGCAGGACTGACTTTCAGCTCTGAGATAAAGCAAACCATTATTTCTGCATCTTCACATTACTTGAAAAACAAAAAGCAAATCCCTCCCCACAGGGAGCTCCACTGCCTTTGGTGCACCTCTTGTTATCAGTCTGTCTGCTGACTTACAGCTCTACTTAGCTCTCATCTCCAGGTACTCAGCATGACCCTGAGACAAACCAGCACACATCCCACCTGCTCACAGCTTCTCAGTGTGCTGCCAGCCACTCAATCAGCTGCAGCCAGGAACGAGCAGGGGCAGGGAGGACAGGTCAGCATGGGGATTCTCATGGACATGGTCCAGAGCAGACCAGCATCTCACAAACTCCTGCTTTCAGATTCACGAGGTTTCATGGCCAAACATATGCTCAACTTCTTAGCAGTTTTGTATTTTCACAGATTCAGTAAGGACTGGAATAAATTTTGATGTAACCAATTGTTAAAAACGCTGGAACCTGTGGACCTGGTCAGGTAACACAACAAAAAGAGCACAGGGAAACCCTTCCACAGTTCTGGTAGAATTCAGCAGGGCTCTCACAAAACTTTAAACAAAGGAACACTAAAAGAGCTAGAGATTATTGAAACATAACAGAAGCAGTTAGAAATGGACCACTGAGGGATACTCAAGACTCCTCCAATGAGGAGAGAAAAGCAGCTCTTACAAGATACAGCTAGCATTTCTGGAATTTGAATAATCAATAAAAACTTACAAAGACACAAAAGAAGCAAACAGGATACTTTGCAAGACAAAGTACACTCAATCTTCAGACACAATCGAAAAGGCCTTTCACTGAAGTCTAAAACACAGCTTTAAAACAAACCTCTCTGGCTACAAAAAGCCCAGGATATGGCTTTGAAGAGTAAATTTTTTGAGCAGTACTAGCTTTCTTTTCCCCTCGGTCCTCAAGCAAGACCTGAAAGCACCTAGTAGGCTTTGCCAGGCGCTGAACAGCTGGACCCCTCCTCTGCCTGCAGTGCTGCGACATCCCCTTGATGCCATCTGCACACTGTGAGGCCAGCGCTGCCAGCTCTGGGGTGCTCCTCTGAGACGTGCCACACACATTAGTAGACAACTGGTTAATACACTTACCAAGTCCCTTTATAGACACCAGGCTTCACCTTGTTTCTTGCTGTGTACCAAAGGTGTGAATTAATCAGTACTAGCATGCAGTCTAACATGTTTTATTGATCAATTGGTGATACTCCTGAAACCTACATCAAATTGAGACTCAAAAAGGAAACAATAAAAAAAAAAAAACAAAACAAACACAGTGCTGTTTTCTTGTGCATTTGATAGCACCATTTGGGAGCTACTTCCTTCCAAAGAAAACCCCACACAGCTAGGAATACACTCAGTCGGTTGGAAGTTAAGGAAGCTATACTTACAGCTTGGCACAATTTACAAGCATATATATATATACATATATATACACATACACACACATATACACACACACACAATTTATACAGATATTTACAACTATATACAAGAATAGAATAGAATAGAATAGAATAGAATAGAATAGAATAGAATAGAATAGAATAGAATAGAATAGAATAGAATAGAATAGAATAGAATAGAATAGAAAAGAAAAGAAAAGAAAAGAAAAGCCAGGTTGGAAGAGACCTCCAAGATCATCCAGTCCAACCTGTTATCCAGCCCTAGCCAATGGCACCAAGTGCTCCATCCAGGCTTTTCTTGAAAACCTGCAGGGGTGGCAACTCCACCACCTCCCTGGGCAGCCCATTCCAATGCCAGTCACTCTCTCTGAGAAGAACTTCCTCCTAATATCCAGCCTATATCTCTTCTAGCACAACTTGAGACTGTGTCCCCTCTTTCTGTTGCTGGTTGCCTAGGAGAAGAGACCAACCTCCACCCAGTTACGTCCCTTTAGGTAGTTGTAGACAGCAATGAGGTCTGCCCTGAGTCTCTTCTTATCCAGGCTGCACACTCCCAGCTCCCTCAGCCCCTCCTCACAAGGCTGTGCTACAGGCACCTCACCAGCTTCGTCACTCTTCTCTGGACACGTTCCAGTACCTAAACATCCCTCTTGAATTGAGGTGACCAGAACTGGACACAGGACTCAAGATGTGGCCTGACCAGTGCCAAGTAGAGGGGAAGGGTAACCTCCCTTGTCCTGTTGGCCACACTATTCCTGATACAGGCCAGGATGCCATTTAAATGCAATACAGAAATACAACCCCCCGTCCCAGCAGCCAGAATGCCCAAGAGAGACTCCCGACCTACCTCCCACCTTCTTTCCAACCCCTCTCCCTTATCTCAGGATCCCCCTAACACACAAGGTGAGCAGTGACAGGTTGGCAGTAGTGTTAGAAGAAAAATGATTAGTTCAGGTTACACAGGTCCAGGCAGAGATGGTGAAGCAGGCGATAGCCAGACAGAGACTATCTTTGTTATGGTTTCTTATTTTAATATGGCTCAGCAGAACGAATGGGCAATATAGACATCACAATTATTTTCTTCTCACAGCCAATGATCTAATTTATCTCATTAAAACATTCCAGTTAGCCTCAAATCAGCACAACTGCTCATGTTAGATCCAAATGCAGCCTCCATTTGTGCAATAACTCTTTCCTGAAGTTTTTGGAAAGCCAGGGAAAGCAGCTTTCATGTTCTTCCAGTTTTGGTAACAAGAAGAGTTCACCTTTAAGGTATGCCACCAAAAATGTCAAAATCAAATGAACAAAATGTACATTGAGGTTAGATTCTGTGAAACGAAAATTATATGTTCCCAGCTGTTGTTCACTGAAGTTAGTACTGCAGCTAAACCGTTGTTGGAAGATACTTTTTTATATGTAATTAGTGCCAAGATCATTTGAGCAGTCTCACTCTGACAGCATGCATCAACCCACGGATAGGAGCAAGTGAGGATCTTCAATCATCTCTGTCTATCAGGTTAGCTGAGGTGGTAGAAAAGTGGGCATATTTTAATGGGGCAGGTGTGTAGGTATTTAATACTGCTCTTTATTCAGAGACCAATTATTGCAGACAATAGCTGGCATTCAATCCGACAGTAAAAGCACAAATAGAAATGCAACTACGTCTGGGACAGACAAAATTAACCAGAGCACAGCAGTCTCAGTGCAAACAGGAACTGCTTTGACACAGAGCAGGTGCAGGAACTCCCACTCCCGTCAAAATTAAAAGTTTCAGTACTTAATTGTCTTAAAGCAAGGCACAAATAACTTGAGTCTCCTGAAACTCTCTGGCAAATGTCTAAAGCATGTGTGGAGTTAATCACACTCAAAAATGTACCCAGTGTTTCAAGGGGTCCTGGGCTTTTCCTGGCACAGTCTGTGCAGCCATAAAGTCCATGCCTTAACTACTCAGTTCCATCAAGTTGAACAGCAGCATGAGGAGAGATGGACACTGAGATTCTGGTCACACCTGTGATTGATAGAGCAAGCAAGAGCTTCTCTAACTAGCAGTAGTAGCAGAAAGATTTTTGGAAACACCTCTATCACAGAAAATCTTGCAGGCATATTTTCAACTGTGAGCTAAATCCGATAGGAAGAGGTTGAAAATGATTCTCCTTCTGACTGCTAAAACCAAGGAAAAGTGAATCATGAGCTCTCAAAGCAAACAGGCAGTACTGTGCAGCATCCTGAACACAGCACTAACACTATTCACCCTAAAAAAAAAACCCTAAGTCTTAAGGCAGAGAGGGAAAAACAAACAAAAATTAACAAAAACACCACACCATAACTAAAAAAAAAACAACAAAAAAAAAAACCAACAAACAAGAAAAAAGGGTGGAAAAAAAAAGCAAAAAACCCAACCAAACAAAAAACCCACAGACAGGAAATCCCCAAACAAGCAAAAAACCTCAATGTGTTGGTTTGAGCTAATTGGAGGATTTGAGTGAGAAATTAGACTATTGGCTGAGAGAGATAAACACAGTGTGGCACTTCAAGTTTTACTGAGAAAGAAAAAAAAAAGTTGTTTTTAAGAACTGTTCTGAAAACAAGCAGATAGCAGACTGCTTCTGTCTGTGCTGGCTGCAGCTGCTTCTCTTGCATGGTTTCCTTTGTCTTTTTGTCTTTTAGCTAATTCAGAATAAAACTACTAACTCCTTTCTACTAATCCCCCTGGACAATCTACTTCAGCTTATCTGCAGCATCAA
>VWZI01008216.1:2198562-2221321 GCA_013396835.1 Psilopogon haemacephalus
CTGCTTATTTGCTTTTTTTTTTTTTTTTCCTGTAGTCAGTCACATTGACTGATGTTAAGGGTAGAAAGTCAGATGAGGAGGGAAGATGTTTCCATTTCTGTTAGACCAAAAGATCAAGGTAATCATGATGAGAAACTGGAAAATGAGCTGGAATCCCTTCTGTCTGGCATGTTAATGGCAGGTTTGTTAACAAAATGACAAGCACGAGGCTATCGGCACAACACAACTCCTTCAGTTCTGCTCTCAGCCACATATGTGCAACTCCAGGCTCCAGCGATTCACGTGAGACTGAAAACAGAGCTTTGCTTCAGGAGTCTGAGCTGCTGCTGACAATATATGGCAGAAACTGTGCAACTACACTTTGGGATCTCAGCTTGCACATCTGGCAAACTGTAACCGTACATCCAGCTAGGACCTTTCTCAACAAGAAGAAAGTCTCTGGAGTGGGGAGTGTGTTTTCTCTGCACTGTTTATGAAGTATGTAGCACAAACTCACAGTTAAATAATTACTAACAGGCTTTAAAGGCAGCTTTCATAATAGGGTTACACCTAATGGATGCAACCATGTTCACAGAATCACAAACTGATTTGGGTGGGATGGAAGCTTGGAGTGCTGGTGGACAGAAAGTTCTGCATGGACTAGCAAAGTGCCCTTGTGGCCAAGAGAGCCAATAGCATCCTGGGGTGCATTAAGAAAACTGTGGCAGCAGGTCTAGGGAGGTTCTTCTCCCCCCTCTATTCCACCCTGGTGAGACCACACCTGGAATGCTGTGTCCAGTTTTGGGCTCCCCAGTTCAAGAGAGACAGGGACCTGCTGAAGGGAGTCCAGCCGAGAGCCATGAGGCTAACTGGGGGTCTTGAGCATCTTCCCTTTGGAGAGAGACTGAGAGCCCTGGGGCTGTTTAGCCTGGAGAAGAAAAGACTGAGAGGAGATCTGATCAATGTCTACAAATGTCTGAGGGGTAGATGTCAAGTGGATGAGGCCAATCTCTTTTTGCTGGTCAGCAGCAGTAAGACAAGGACCAATGGATACAATTAGAACATGGAAGGTTTTGCCTCCTTTACAGTGAGGGTGACAGAGCACTGGAACAGCCTGCCCAGAATGTTGTGGAGTCTCCTTCTTTGGAGACTTTCAAAATTCACCTGGATGCATTCCTGTGTGAACTACTCTAGGAGATCCTGCCATGGCAGAGAGGTTGGACTCGATGATCTCTGGAGCTCCCTTCCAACCTCTAAATTTCTATAATCTTTAAAGGTCATCTACTTCAACTCCCCTGCAATCAGCAGGGACAACTTCAAACCTCATAAAAGCATATGTGGCTTCCTCACCTTTCTTGTAGAGAAATACAACTGACAAAGAGCAAATAATGATCTAACAACACCCTTGAATCCAGTGTAGCTGTGGAACTAGAAGTAACATGACAGCACCCCAGACAGCTTCAGAAGGTAGAGCAACTCCAACATATTAACTGATAACAGGAATAAAGAAGTCAATAAATTCAGTTTCTTTCAACAGTTTGTTGGTCAGCTTCATCACTCTTTACATACATGCTCCACATTTCTCCCCTACAGACATAATCTAAAGTGTGATTTTTAGGCTTAATCCATACTTTGTCAAGTGATACAAGACAATGGTTCAGTAGACTACTGTAAAGAAGTATTGCTTTAAAAGCTAAAAGGTATATAAATTCATAAACTTAAATCTCATGTATCATTATTTCCCAGTGTAATTTAGCTGTCTAATAAAACTGTTTTCATGTTCAGCACTACTAAAAAAAAAAAAAATCTTAGCAATTCCTTCACAAAGATCTAGAAAATATATTCTGAGTGTCGTAAAGAGCTCCAACAATATTTAAGAGCTCCTTTAAAATAACTGGACATACACTAAAATATTTAATAACCAAACAAGCCTTTAAAAACAAATCACAAAGCAACACTATTCTATAATGATGATCCCAATTATTGCACTAAAAAAAATTAGAAGATAAAAATGCATGCATGGTTAAGATAAAGCACTTTAACAGACACATATTTTTGTCAACAACTCCTGAAGTTGGGAAGACAGGCATCATGAGAAAATAATGATAAAAAAATACGTTCATAGAATCATAGAATTATCAGGATTGGAAGGGACTTCAAGGACCATCCAGTTCCAACCCTCCTGCCAAAGGACACTTTCCAATAGATCAGGTTGCCCAGAGCCACATCTAGTCTGGCCTTAAAGACTTTCAGGGATGAGGCTTCCAGCACCTCCCTGGGCAATCTGTTCCAGTGTCTCATCACTTCTTCCTACCATCTAAATCTAAATCTACCTTTCTCTAGCTTGGATCCACTCCCCATAGTCCTGTCACTACCTGACACCCTAAAAAATCCCTCAGAAGCTTTCCTATAGGCTCCTCTCAGACACTGGAAGGCGACAATAAGGTCTTCTCAGAGCCTTCTCTTCTCCAGACTGATAGTAGTAATACACTCAAAAAGCAGTGTTTCTGTTATTTAGGGCACTAGACATTTGGATTTTATGTAATATAGGGATCCACCCTAAGGAAGATTTCTTCATCCCTTCGTCTAGCTCACTTCAATGCATTTTATATAACGTTGTGTATCACATCTAATCTTTAGATAGAGGTGGAAACCTGCAAGTTCACACAGGCAACATTCCCATAGGCAACACACATTTACTGAAAGCTGAACAGGAAGTCAGAACACTAGATTTTCATCAAAATACTCAGATCACCTAACAAAGTAATTTTGTTGTATGGCCAAATTAAATATTATAATTTTTTTACCCTGTGCTGGACAGCAAGTAAATTCTGTTCCTGAGGTAAAGTTTTTTAAGGCTATGTCATACTGACATAGTGAGATGCTGGAACAGGATGTCCAGAAGATTGTGTAAGCCTCCTCCCTGGAGGTGTCCAAGGCCAGGTTGGACAAGGCTTTGAGTAACCTGATCTAGTGGAAGGTGTCCCTGCCCATGGTGGGGAAGTTGCCACTTTAACCTAACCTTCCAACCTAAACCATTCTATGAATCCAACCTAAACCATTCTATGAATCATACACAGGATGGCTTTCTACCTTGTCATGGCTTCAGCTCTGGATTAAAGAATATGCATATCAAATCTATAGTCATCCCTAATTTACTATTTGGTAAAGTGCAGCTTTATATCACATCCAGCATTGCTGTATTTGTCTACTGCAATTTGTGATCACAAAACCAGATTAACTTTCCATATAGAAAGACCTAACAATATACGTCCAGTTCATTCCAGTGATCAGTACAAACATCTCCTCTGAACCTAACTCTGCATTTCTCCTTCACATAATCCTGGGCACTATAACCTCAGAATCACAGAAACATTCAGGTTGGAAAAGACCCTCAGGATCACCAAGTCCAACTGATTACTCTACAAAGTTCACCGCTAAACAATATCCCAACCACCACATGCAAATGACCTTTAAACACATTTAGGGTTGGAGACTCAACCACCTACCTGGGCAGCCCATTCCAATGCCTGACCACTCTTGCTAGGAATTTTTTTCCCCTAATATCCAGTCTAAACCTATGCAGCTTGAGGACATTCCCTCTTGTTCTATCACTAATTACTTGTAAGAAGAGACTAGCAGCAGCCTCTCCATAACATCCTTTCAGGTAGTTGTAGAGATCAATAAGGTCCCACCTCGGCCTCCTCTTTTTCAACCTAGCTCCTTTGGTCACTCATCATAAAATTTGTTCTCCAGGCCCTTCCTCAGCTTCATTGCCCTCCATTGTACTCGCTCCAGCACCTCAAGCCTGCCTGCCTACCCACATACACTAACTTGCTCTATGCAACTTGCACTTAACAGTGTTTTGTACCATGATGCCTGAAGCATGGCAACCACAATTATGTCAGAAAGGGCTACAAGTCTTCTGCACACAGCTGAAGCTGCTACAAAAGTCCAGTTTAGTGGTCTTTTATTAGAGACAAATGACTAAAACTCAGCTCACTCTATATCCAAGACTGATGTGTTACCAACGGAGCATAGCTCCTGGAGGGGGTACCTGCTTTGTAGATAATAGAGGAGACCCTAACAAAGACACAGTGTAGGAAAGGGTGTGTGTATAGTCTTGCTGCCAGGACACAGTGTAGGATGTTTTGGTGGTTTAAGCAGTTATCTACCCCCCACACCTTTTATAAACCCTGGCTAGGATTCAGAGACACTGGAAGTTAATAAATGAAGCTTTATATTTACAGCAATGCACAATATACAAGCAAATATTTACAAGGTATAACAGGTATTTACAGATATATACAATGAAAAGGTAATACAGAAACACCACAGCCCTCCCAGAGACCAAAATCCCCAAGAGAGGAGTAACCAACCACCCCCTACCACCTTTCCCCCCTTCCCCAGTCTTATCTCACCACCTGTTGATGCTGCAGATAAGCAGAGACAGATCAGCCAGAGGGGGTTAGTAGTAGAAAGAAGTTAGTAGTTTTACTGAGAATTAGCTACCAAGGCAAAGACAAAAAGGAGACCATACAAGAGAAGCAGCCACAGCCAGAGTGGTCAGAAACCATCTGATATCTGTGTTTTGGTACAATTCTTAAAAACAACTTTTTTTTTTCTTTCTCAGTAAAGGTTTGGGTGAAGTGCCACACTGTGTTTACCTCTCTCAGCCAACAGTCTAATTTCTCACTCAAATTCTCCAATTATTTCAAACCAGCACAGATGTTGTGTGTATAGCCTAGCCGCTAGATGGAACACAATTTGATCCATCATCCTGTTTTATTTAAAACCACTCGATCACCCTGTTTCCTTATTCCAGCAATTTATGGAGCCACATCTGAACTTAAAATAGCTACTCTGAAAGAAAGAAATGTCTGCAACAATGCCCATCCTGCAGAAGTCAAACATCTGTAAAGCTGCTATAATGGTTTAAATCAAAACAATAGGTTAACCTCTCTGCTGTCCTAACACAGAAGCGAGGGGAAAACAACACACAAAAACAAACCTCCAAGTTGAGACAAAGAGAGTGAGAGAAGAGTTTACTGAATAACTGAGGTAACAGTGTTGAATAACAAGTTATCCATAGGACAGCAATGTGCCCTTGTGGCCAAGAAGGCCAATGGGATCCTGGGGCGCATTAAGAATGTGTCCAGCAGATAGAGGGAGGTTCTCCTCCGCCTCTACTCTGCCCTAGTGAGACCTTGTCCTGAGTACAGCGTTCAGTTTTGGGCTCCCCAGTTTAAGAGGGACAGGGATCTGCTGGAGAAGGGCAATGAGGATGATTAGGGGTCTGGAGCACTGCCTGATACGGAGAGGCTGAGGGACCTGGGGCTTTTTAGTCTGGAGAAGAGAAGACTGAGAGGGGATTTAATAAATGTTTATAAATATCTGAGAGCTGGGGGTCAGGAGAGAGGGGACAGGCTCTGCTCACTTGCTTCCTAGGATAGGAGAAGGAGCAATGGTTGTAAGTTGCAGCACAGGAGGTTCCACCTCAACACAAGGGGGAACTTCTTTACTGTTAAGCGTCACACAGCACTGGAACAGGCTTCTCTGGAACAGAAACTCCCTCTCTGGAGACTTTCAAGGCCTGTCTGGATGCGTTCCTCTGTGACCTGAGCTAGATTGCATGGTCCTGCTCTGGTAGGGGGGTTGGACTCACCTTTGGAACTCTTTTCCTCACTGTATCCATCATCATTTTTTTCATCCATCCGCATCTCCCACCAATAATAACGTCACCACCTGGATCCAGCTACATCCATTCTCATCTACTGGTTGTATACCTATATTTTGTATTTTGTTTCCCTTCTCCATATCTTTTGTAATTCCCCTTACCCAAAGTACCTCTTATTTATTGTTAAAAGTTTTTTTGTTTGTTTGTTTGTTTTTTTACTTCCAAATCGAATTAAGTCTATTTATTGAGCTTTTGAGCTCAGGGGGGGCTAGCTAAAACCAATACACTCGAGTACCAGGGGTCCTTTATGAAGTCTTCCAAAGAAAGAAACAGGTTACTACAACCCTGCATTATGAGACTACTTGGAAAATTCATTCCGAGACAATGATGTGTTTACCTTCACTTGGTGATTAGTTATAGGAGCACTGTCAGCACTTAAGGCATGCTATTCACAGTACATTAAGGAGGCAATTAGAGCAAAAACCATCTTCAGCATTATTGTTCTTACTAATTAGCTGTAGTCTACAGACAGAAGAACATCAATAATAATATGAAGAGTCAATTTGTACCCACAACTTTCAGGAAAAAGAAAACAACTAGAATATTTTTTTTTTCCCCTAGAATTGAAGCATGTGTATTTAACAAGATATCATCTACATTAGCAGCCCCTTGGGAGTTTTAACAAAACTGTTCAAATAATCAGGCATTCTCTTCCATTTCACTTGGTTTGCAATTTTTTTTTTTAAATCCTCTACACAACATCATCCTCTAAAGGCAATAGAAAGAATAGACCTGAGTTTTCAAAACACAAAGTCGTTCTGAATGCCCAGCCTTATAGGACTTTGTGACAGCATTATTTTGCTAAAAAATGCCAATTCTTCATCATAAATTAGCTGTGTTGTTCTCATTTAGTCCAGTGCCCCTAACTATCAGTTACTCTTAGGGGAGGGACCAAACTCTTTGATGACTGATGTGAAGACCTGGCAAAGACAAAAAGACAGACTGCATATGCATATACAGAGGTTTAGGTTCCTTACCTTCCCACTGGCCAGTCAGCACCAGACTCCTGCTAATGACAATGTCAATCTCTCTGGCACCATATTCCACTGCTAGCCTTATTTCAGCCAGTTTAGTTTCTAGAGGAGTTTGTCCAGATGGAAAACCAGCAGCCACTAGCAAGAAGGGGGATGCAGACAGAGAGAAGAAAATATTTTTATAAATTGATCAACAAATTGCATATACCTTTAATACATCACAGAGTTTGAAAGCTATTCTTTTCCTGTCCCTGCCCTGACAGAAGAAGTTTAAATGCACTTCATCCTACCCTCTCCACCCACAAGAACTAGTTCTTCCCTCAAGAACCAATATAAAGTAGGATATTAAGTGCACCTAGTGAAAAGGTTCTATTAAATTTTTTTGCCTTAATTTTTTTCCAAAGCAGCCTACAGTATCTATTACTTCCAGCAGAATTGTGCAAGCAAGGAGCACTTTCATATATGAAGCAATCCAAACACTGCACTTAGTATCTAAAGTTAAATCCTAGCAATATGTTTAATTGTTAAATCACAGTACAGCAAAAATTGCTTTCTATGAGGTCTACTTAAGGTCACTTTTATGATGTTCAAGTAAAAAAAACTAATGTAACTTTGGAAACCTTAAAAATAATGGCTCTGCCAGAGATCTTCTTTCTCTCTGATATAAATACATATAGTATCTTTTTTTCTCCCTACACAACAACAAATCAACACCACCAACACCAACAACAACAAAAGCCAGAAGAGAGGGATCTCAGCATTAAATACATGATCTAACTGTCGTGGTAGGTCTGATAGGCAAAAATAGGCTTATACATGTCCTGGCCTACCCAGACATGTTTTTCTGCTCTCCCTCTCTCTGTCTGGGGAGAAGCAACGACAGGAAAAAAGACAAAAGAACTTGAAGCCACTGAGTCTGAGAGACCCTGGCTTGCCCAGATTTGTTTTTCTCCTCTTTGCATTCTGTGGTAAACAAAGTACGTGCACTTGGCTTGTGCCTGGGAAGTGCAAAGCCTGTGTCTTTCCCAAACTTGGGAAGCCTGTGGCTTCACCTAACATGGTCAAGCTTGGCTAACTGTTATTCTGATTGGCTATTCTGTGTCCAAAGGCCCATTAGTCTCAGGCGAATTGATAAAAGGAGATGAGCAGGTAAACACAACATGCTTTGCCATTGTATCTGTGCTTGCCTGCTATCATACTTTATAGCATTATGCTTCGCTAAGCTATAACTCAGCCCTACTGAATAGCCTTGAAACTGCCTGCTTCAAGTTTACCAGAAACAGGCATAATTGCCTCCATGCATGACACCCATGCTGAGAATGCACATCACAAGACATCCTGCCTACACCTAAATGTCCCCTGCCAAGAGGGAAGTCCTGGGATGGAAGACCCAGATTGTCCAGGGAGTCAGGAGCAGGTCAGAAGATCATCTGCCCCTTTCCCCAGCAGCCTGTGAAGCCTGAGAAGAATCAGAAGTCTCAGCGCCCAGCAAGAAAATCGAGAGAACCCTCTGCAAGTGTTTGGGTACAGTCTTAAACTGTTGCTAGCCCCACAAGTTGGGGAATAATATTTTGTGAGTAAATACTTAAAGCCTCTTATAATTCACCAGTTGCCTTCTGCCATAAGCAGAAAGGAGCTTCCCAAGTCCATCTAGTGGACAAGTAGTATAACTAACCACAAGCAATATACTGACCACAAAAACCTTCTCTACCAGTTCAATTGGATTTAAATGTTTATATATTGCTAGTTATTACTTCCAGATCTAGATTATCCTTTACATAATGCATTCCATGACCATTGCAAATAACCAGTTATTATTAAAATTAGTGGTCAGGGGTGGTGAGAGTTTTGAATACCAAAATTAATAAACAATATAATTGAAAAATTATTTTTAAAAAACATTAAATAATTCTCAAATAATTAATTAAATATTAAAATTAAGAAACAAAATAATATCTCACATCAATTAATTACCCTCTATCACACTAACTTCAAAGTTAGTCCCTGTTTTGAGCACGAGGTTGGACCAGATCACATTTAGAGCTTTGTTCCAACCTGCATAAGAAGTTGATTTTGCTTCTTTCTTATTGTAGATTCAAGACTTGTGTGTGGTGACTGGAGAAGAGCTGGCACTATTAGATTTGCAAGTACAAGTCCTGAACCTGCAGGCTGCTCAGCAGGCAATGACCCTTGTCTCTGCACACAACTTCACTGGATTCAGCCTGCAGGATTATACTTAAAAAATAAACAACTGATAGGAAAAAAAAACCATCAGAACTCCTAAATATCATATTGCATTATTGATATTATTATTATTATCATCAGCAGCATCTACTTAGTGTCTATTTGCACTCTGTCCAGCACACTATCTAAATTTCTGCTATTTGGGTGAGGAAAACACTGATACATCTTAAGGACCAGCTTCCAGGAATCTTCCAGGAAAACAGACCTGGCATTCCTGATAAGCTTGAAGTTGAAAGAAAACAGAAGACTATACCAGAGGCAAATAACCTCTCTCTATTTCCCTCTTTCCACCTTCTACCTCTTCTCTTTATTCTCTTTGGGGAAAAAAAAAAATCAAGTCCAAAATTCTTCATTTTTCTAAATATTTTATAGCAACCAAGTATTTAAGTGGCTATTTTTTCAATAAAGCTTACCTGAAGCTACTGGTATGTTACAACCAGCAGCCTTTAAGGCATTAACAGCATCGGTGACCCTGGCAGGGTAGACACAAACAGCTCCCACAGTAATGCCTGCAAAAGCCACAGATAACTTTTTCATACATAGATTTACCACCTTCTGGAATGCAATCCACATTGCAAGCACGTGTGCACTGTTTTCACTCCCCACTCCTGCACTCTCACAAGGATCTTCAACACCTAAACTATTAAATTTCTGTTATATTTCCCAAACAGTTCAGGTAATTTTCCACATTGTTAACTCCCTTGTGTTCCTTCACCTGACCCTGGAAGCAAGTTTACATTAGCAGGAGTTAAAACACAAAGATCTTTAGCAACAGATTTACTGTTTAATGCCAACTGGTACAGTTCAGACATGCTTAGTCATCAGATTACTGCAAGAGAAAAAACACTGCCAAGATCTGTCCTTAGTTCTTGAGGCACACTAAGCCCAGCAGCAACTAAACAGTTCAAGTTAAAATGCTGCTGTTCTCTCAAAGTCTCAGATAATTGACCTCATATTTAATACTTCAACTATCTGAAGAGTCCATAAATCCAAGTTTAAAAAAAAAAAGATTAATCTTTGATATTTTATGTGTATGGCTTCAAACCACAAGCCTGATTTCCCTTTGGTTCTACATCATATGACTTCAATCACTGCATCAACATCCACTGAAGACTAAAATATTTCAAGAGTGAAAGCATGCCCCAAATGTCACTGGGATTCTATTTTTGTTAGATCATCATAAAGCCAACATGACAGGACAATGTCAGATAGAATTCACTGAGACGTCAGTGATTACATCTGAAAGAAGCCAGAAATGCTGCTCAGGCATAAAGTCTTATTTATAGTTGTATCAACAGTCTCAAGATGGAGCCTGCTTCAGTAATGTCAATGAAGGTTTTACCACTCATTTTTAAGGGCTGTCTTCTGCCCCATCAATTCTGTTGCCTTAGCCGGGAACCCTCTGTGTGTATGTGTGTCTGTGTGTGTATGTGTGTGTGTGTGTGTGTTTGATACATGATACACACACAGTTATATACCCACTACAGGACTAATTACTTAAAGGAGACTGGGGTGCAAAGATGTCTTCTATCTTAAGTACCAAAACAAGCAGGTAACAGATAATGTTTTCCAAAAGAAAAAAATGCATGCATCCAACAGACAGGGTGGCAGGCATAACAGTTACCTACAGAAACAGCAGTTAAGCACCTTTGTCACCTACTAAAGACATCAGCAGATTAACTGAACACTCAGCTAGTGTCAGTCACACCTTAGTGAACTGTTATTAAAATAACATACACTGAGGTTACACAGTTGTGGCTTCCACATCAAATTTTCTCAGTACATATCATACCTTAAGTGCTGCCCTCAGCCCCCATCCTTCATTTTAGTGACTAAACTGAGAATGGATTTATTTTTATTCCTTCTATTGTGACAGTAACTCAAAGGAGTAGATACTCTGCAGTTAGAACTTAAGACAGTTCTTTGAGTAAGACCATATGGGACCTAGTTTGTCCTGTCTGCAGTGCTGCCTACTATAACTGCTTCCACTACAGAAATAAGAGTCCATTTTTTTCACCTTTCTGAAAACTAAAAAACTGATAAGGAAACATAAGACATTTTCTCTGCAAAATACACATGACAAAAACTGTCATACCTTTATCATGCATGTCCAAGGCTTTCAGCAGATCCTCTCTGATGGGATACTTTGCTTTAACACACAGTCTGCGAACATTTGAAGGAGTATCATCGCCTGAAAGAGTAGTAAGGTCTATGCAGGTGACAGCTTTCAGCAGCCAGGCAGCCTAACAAGGGAGTAAAGCAAAGAATGTAGTAATTCAGCTTACACTTCCAAAGCCAAACTGACCTAGAATATGCAAGAATCAGAAGCCTGGCTCTCAGTGTAAGGAGAAGGAAACACATGGACTATAAAACATATGAATGACATGAGTCAGCAGTGTGCTCAGGTGGCCAAGAAAACCAATGGCATCCTGGCTTGCATTAGAAAAACTAAGGCCAGCAGGAACAGGGAGGTGATTTTCTCCCTGTCCTGAGCACCAGTGAGACCACACCTCGAGTATTGTCTTCAGTTCTGGGCCACTCGCTACCAGAAGGACATTGAGGGGCTGGACTGCATCCAGAGAAGGGCAACCAGTCTGAAGAAGGCTTTGGAACACCTGGGCTACGAGAAGTGCTTGAAGGAGCTGGGGCTGTTCAGTCTGACAAAGAGAAGGCTGAGGGGAAACCTCATTGCTCTCCACAACTACCTGAGGGGAGGTTGAAGACAGGAGGGGGCAGCTTCTTCTTCCTGATGGTAAGCAATAGGATGAATTGGTTACAAACTGCACCAGTGGAGGTTCAGGCTGGATATCAGGAAATATTTCTTCACTGAGAGGGTTCTCAAACATTGGAATGGTCTGCCCAGGGCAGTGGTGGAGTCACTGTCCCTGGGGCTGTTCAAGTGGCATGTGCACCTGGCACTTAAGGACATGGTTTAGTGCTGACCCTTCAGTGTTGGGCCCAGGGTTGAACTGGATAATCTTTGAGGTCTCTTCCAAACAGATATATTCTGTAATATGCAAAGAATGGTATATGACAAACAGAGTTGGCAGAGATTGTTCATGTCTTGCGCAATATCCAATGGCACAGAAAGGATTTGGAATCAAAGCTACACTCTCCCAGAATCAAAGGATCAAATTCTGTTTTCTGGTGCAAAAGCTAACTACTAAATGGGTCTCTCTAAGAATAAACCATAAAAGCATCTTGTCTCAAGTGTAACACTAACACAAAGATAAAACCATCACCTACGTGAGGAACTTCACTGTTACGACATGCTCCGCTCTGTACTGTATGTCTGTATCTTTAAGGCTTGCACTTCTATGAAATTATACACACGCTTCAAGAGGAGCACAGGTTTGTAATTACCAGCAACCAGAGGAATCTACACGTCAGCAATTTGCACACTTGCACGTTTGCATGCTTCTCCTGCTGTGAGAGTGAAACATGGACTCGGTGGGGGGTAAGAACCCATCCTTAAAGCTTAGGCTCTAGACTCCAGATGTTTCCACTTCCTTTTGTGTGAATCAGGAATATTTAAAAAAACAAAAAACCAAAAAAAACCCACACACAAAAAACCCAAAAAAACCTGTAATTATTTGATGCAACAAAAAAAAGCAAGAACTAAGTAACAAGGCTAAAGCACTCTGTAAATTAAAATGCTACAAAGTTTTAAAATGTTTACTAATGGAAGAACAGAACAGAAGAACAACTGAACATGTTTTCAGCTTTCCTGCTGAACCAAAACTGAACTTAAGGCATTATTCTGAAATGTTTGTTGAAGGTCTTCCAACAAATTCTCATTTACAGTGCTGGCTTCACTAAGAGCTGCCATCTCCTTAGTGTGAACTTGTTCAACAGGGGAGAAGTCTGCAATGGCAAAGTCTGTTTGAATCCATACAGTCTCTCTGACTGATCTGCTCTGTGACACAAATTACAGAATCAAAGGATGTATCAGGTTGGAAGGGACCCTCAAACGTATCTTGTCCAGCATTCCTGCAGTGAGCAAGGACACCTCCAACTAGATTGCTCAGGGTCCCATCAACTTTCACCTTGAATGTCTCCAGTGATGGGGTCTCAATCACTTCTCTGGGCAACCTGTCCCAGGTATTTCATCACTCTCATTGTGAAAAACTTCCTCCTAATGTCCAACCTAAGTCCACCCTGCTCCAGATTTAAAATGTTGCTCCTCATCTTATTGCTACAAGCCCTTCCTCAGACATCCTTTAGTACCCCTTCAGATATTGGAATGCAGCTATAAAGTCTTCCTGGAGCCTTCTCTTCTCCATGTTAAACAGACCCAATTGTCTTAGCCTGTCCTCATAGGAGAGAAGCTTTAGACCTCTGATAAACCTTACAGCCCTCCTCTGGAACTGTTCCAGAGGATCCAAATCCTCCTTGTGTTGAGGACTGCAGAGCTGGACACAGTACTTCAGGTGAGGTCTCACCAGAGCAGTGGCAGAATCACCTCTCTTAACCGTCTGGCCACACTTCTTTCTGATGCAGTCCAGGATGCCATTGGCCTTCTGGGCTGCAAGTGCACATCATTGGCTCATGTCCAGCTTCTTATCCAACTTTTCAGCAGGGCTGCTTTCAGTCTCATCATTCCCCAGCCTGCATTGATACTGAGGATTGCCCTGACCTCGGTGTCTTGCACTTTGCCCTGCTGAACCTCTGTAGATTTTCTTTAGCCCATTTCTCTAGCCTTTCTGGGTGCCTCTGGATGGCACTCCATCTGTGGTAGTTTGAGGGGTCCCAGGTCCCCCCTAAACAAAACCATAGGGACAGAGGCCCATCCCAGGGGGATGGACCTGCTCATCCCAGGATACTGTAATATTGTTATTCTATTTCTTTGCCAGTATCACAGCTTAAAAGACAGTGCTCGACTGGGCCACGAGGATGCTCAGAGGGCTGCAGCACCTCTGCTATGAGGACAGACTGAAAGAGTTGAGGCTGTTCAGTCTGAAGAAGAGGAGGCTCCCAGGTGACCTTCTTGTGGCCTTCCAGTATCTGAAGGGGGCCTATGAAAAAACTGGGCAGGGACTTTTTAGGCTGTCAGGGAGTCAGAGGACTAGGGGGAATGGAGGAATGTGAGGAGATTCAGAGTGGAGGTGAGGAGGAAGTTGTTAAGCATGAGAGTGGTGAGAGCCTGGAATGGGTTGCCCAGGGAAGTGGTTGGGGCCACATCCCTGGAGGTATTTAAGGCCAGGATGGCAGAGGCTGTGGGCAGCCTGATCTAGGGTAGGTTGTCCCTGCCCATGCTGGGGGCAGGGAGCTAGATGATCCTTGTGGTCCCTTCCAACCCTGACTGATTCTGTGATTCTAGAATTCCCCCCCAACCAAACGAAAAACCACCACCAAAACCTCAGTGCCCATTTTATCCCATCCCCCATTGCCTCACATTTAGGCCCCAAGCAGGCTCAAATTTGCTGCAGGCCACAGCCTTGAAGGCCACTGGACTTCAAATTACCTCCTACATGGTTACCTAAGTTACCCAGATAAGATCATAGAATGGTTTAGGTTGGAAGACAGCTCAAAGATCATCCAGTTCCAACCCCCCTGTGCCATAGGCAGGGACACCTCCCACTAGATCGGGACACTCAAGACCTCATCCAACCTGGCCTTGAACACCTCCAGGGAAGGAGCAGCCACAACCTCCCTGGGCAGCCTGTGCCAGCGTCTCACCACCCTCACTGTGAAGAACTTCCTCCTAACATCCCATTCAAATCTCCTCTCTGCCGATTTGAACCCATTCCCCCTCATCCTGTCATTACAGGACCTTGTGAATAGTCCCTCCTCAGCCTTCCTGTAGCCCCCTTCAGATACTGGAAGGCTACTATAAGGTCTCCTTGAAGCCTTCTCTTCTCCAGGCTGAAAAGCCCCAACTCTCTCAGCCTGTCCTCATAGCAGAGGTGCTCCAGCCCCCTGATCATCCCTCTGGAGAAGCTGGAAAGACAGGGAGAAAAGAGAAATAATTGACCTTGCTGCTTACTTTTAAAGTCTTTGCAGGATTATGGGATTGAAAGACATCATTATGATATCCGGGGGGGAGGGGGACCAGTGCATCCCCTGGGATGGATCTTGGTCTCTGTTGTTTTCTTAGAGACTCTGGAATCATCTGGAATCCCTCAAACCATGACACCATCCTTCAGTCTTACCAACCACAGCACTCTGCAGACTTGTGCACTCAAGTCTCCCCCTCCATAGCACTGATGAAGACCTGAAATCATCAGTAAAGGCAGCAAAGTTTGCTTCTGTAAGGAGGTCTTACTCTGCAGATCTAAAGTTCCCTTCTGAGCTTGCAGCAAACATTACACTGAAAGCTGCTTTGGGGTTACTGAACAGAGTAATGAACCATGATTGGGGTCTCTTAGTCTAAGCCTGACTGCATGTTTCTAACTAATTTCTACTTTCACCCTGAAATACTTCAAAAGGGTTTCCTACTTTAAGTGTTTCTAAGCTGCTTTTACTTGGATTTTTTTTTTTTTAAATCCTTCATTCAAGAGAATTTTTGCCTCATTTCTCACAACACGAATCATAAAGTCATCATGGCAGATGTAACTCAGGAAGATCCAAGAACTGCCACAAACAGAGTTTTTAAAGGGATTTTCAAATGCATATTTTGGGAAACGGGCTTCAAATTTTGACTTTGTGCTGCTACTCTCATTCAAACGTGTAAAGGTTTGAAATCTCTGAAACAAACAGCACATGTCTATCCTACAATGATAGTGTTCAAATACAGGAGAAATGCTTCCAGCATTCTTCAAACATAAATCCTTACTTGAGTAGCTCAGGACCTGTGTACTCCACACAGAAGAGTGGAGAAGTAATAGAAATAGTTAAACATTTGTCCTACAGCCATGTGGAGGCAGTACCACTACATACCTTTCTTCCACACATTTCTCTATAATCAAAATTTGTGGCTCCCTATGCCTTTGTTCTTTAGGTAGTAATTTGGGTCAAATCAAAATATTTACTTTCTACACTACTGCACCTGCACTACCTGAAGACAGACGAGGTTATGGAATACCTCTGCATTTTCTGACACTACTTCCCAAGCCAAAGCCACTGGACTGCTAAACTTGGTATCAAGAGACCCTTTATGCATTAGAAACTCTTAAGAAGTGCTGATCTGGTCTAACTTTCCTTAGTTTATGTCCATTTTTAAAATTTACTCATTACATTCAAAGCATAAGCTTTCTGGTTCATGTAAAAGGCAGGAAGTTTCTTTCTAACACCTTCCAGTAGGATCTCCCAGCCACATCAAGTTATTCCCAAACTGTCATTTGCAAGATCTCATTGTAATCACAGCTTTGGCCACCCCAGAATGGTTGCCCAATGTACTAAAGCTCAGGATGAAAACTATTTTATAATATAATGGACTGGACTAAACTAGACTAGACTAGACTAGACTAGAATAGAGCCAGTCTGGAAGACACCTCCTTCCTCTCTCTCTTCCCCCCCAAAGTATAATAGCCAGCTGGGATTTCTTAGTTTTAGGTAGGAACTAGTTAAGTAAAAGAATCACATGTATTGAAGATGCTTAAGTACAGAAAAATGATCCAGGTAGGTCAAACTTGACAGGGACCACGATCATATCTTACAGCTTTAAATTTAAAAATAAGAAGGCAGCATGCAGAGAAGTCTGTCTGGGAAACAGAATAAATGTGGTGGGATAGTAATATACAATTTAATCCACTCATGAATAAAGATGACTTAAACTCATTTGCGGTTTTGCCACTCATGAGTTATAAGGTTTTTAACTTGTTTGGATAAATGCGTCACCTTCTCCCATCCCATCATCATCAAATACAAATTATTAAAATAAGACACGGACAAGCACATCTTTTAAGTTTACATGAATCTGGAAAAAAATTCAATATTGCAGCCCAGGGAGGGAGAGTGACTGCTTTAAAAATACAGGAACGGAATGCATAAAAAGAGCACTTACTTGCCAATTACCTTTCACAGTTCTCCATTTTTTAATTTCTTCTGCATGCTTCTCAACTGCAGGTCGATTCACATACACTTTCGAGATCCAGCCAAATTCTAGGGTGGGAAAAAGAACAACAACAACAAAAACAAAAGTCTCATGCATTTCTGTGTGCTTTTAATATATGGTGTGGGGTGGGACTTCAGAAGATAGTCGTAGCTTGGTTGGGAACCTCTGAAGAGTAAGTTGTGCTTTCATGTAGTTTTAAAGGCTTTTTGTACTTCTTTCCAGTTGTGGTGGTTTGGGAGTTCCCCATCTCCCTACACTTTGAAATTACCCAGGCTAGAACTCAGTCGGCTGGAAGTTAAGGAAATGAAGCTTGATATTTACAGCTTTGCACAATATACAAGCAGATATTTACAATATATAACAGATATTTACAGAAATATACAGTGAAAAGGTAATACAGAAACACCACAGCCCTCCCAGAGATCAGAGTCCCTAAGAGGGGTTTCCAGGCTCTCACCACTCTCATGCTGAACAACTTCCTCCTCACAGCCAATCTGAATCTCCCCATTCTCCAGCTTTGCCCCATTCCCCCTAGTCCTGTCGCTCCCTGATAGTCTAAAAAGTCCCTCCCCAGATTTTTTGTAGGCCCCCTTCAGATACTGGAAGGCCACAAGAAGGTCACCTAGGAGCCTCCTCTTCTTCAAACTGCACAGCCCCAACTCTTTCAGTCTGTCCTCATAGCAGAGGTGCTGCAGACCTCTGAGCATCCTCGTGGTCCTTCTCTGGACACACTCCAGCATGTCCACATCACTCTTGTAATAGGGCTCCAGAACCGGACACAGTACTCCAGGTGGGGTCTCACCAGAGCAGAGTAGAGGGGGAGAATCACCTCTCTCAACCTGCTGCCAACACTTCTCCTGATGCAGTCCAGGATCTGGTTGGCTTTCTGGGCTGCAAGTGCACACTGCTGCCTCATGTTGAGCTTCTCCTCCACCAGCACCCCCAAGTCACTCTCCACAGGGCTGCTCTCCAGTCAGTCACTGCCCAGCCTGGATTTGTGCTTGGGATTGCCTAGACCCAGTCTTCTTGCTCCCTAGTAAGGATCTTTTCAGTTACTCCTACTGCATGTCAAGTGCCCAGTTAGGATAATTTAATTGTAATCCAACTTATCAACTTTTGAACCCTAATGGGTGCACAGTGACATTTCAGTCTGTTTGATAAACCCAAGGAACTTGTCTTTTCACTCTCTAATAAGAATCCTTTCAGATACTCACTGCTAACCTATTCTTTCTACATTAGGAAAGACAATTAGGAAATCCAGGTAAATAATTAAAACTACAGCCTTACGTAGAAAAGTTTGAAAGACTATATACAGATAGAGTCCAGCCTGTTAGATATGGAAAACTCAGGCTTCAGAGTAAAATTCCTCCATGAGTAAGTTAACTTGTCATTACTTAATATTTGGAGAGGACTCAATATGATTCATCCTGTCCTGGACTTTGGTAGAAACATACATAGAGCTATAAAGCCCCCACCAGGCTTTTGAGCTTAGCTTCTCAGATCTGAGTAATTTTTTCAGGAAAGAGGGCATTGTACACAAGATCAGCTGAATGGAAATAGTCAACTATGGTATCATTTGGAGAAGGGGGGGAGAATTAAAAGTAAATTCACAATCAATGGGAAAAAAAAGATAGGGAAGAACAGTAAAAGTTAAATAAGCTACTAGTTTTGCTTTATCCAAAATCACCTGTGAAACATTCCAAGCATCAGCTGATCAGCAATAATTAATTTCATGTTGTTTGCAAATATGATGAAATTTGTTGTCTTGAGCCTCTTTTCCTATGTAACATATTTTACCTTCTGTCTTCAGTAACTTACTAACTAACTTACTAACTTATTAACTTCAATCATGAAGGTAGCTGAAGGCAACTCTGTAAGGTGCAATGGACCTGATGGAGTGGGTCCAGAGGAGGGCCACAAAAATGATCAGGGGGCTGGAATACGTCTGCTATGAGGACAGGCTAAGGGAGCTGATGTTGTTCAGCTTGCAGAAGAGAAGGCTCCATAGAGACCTAATAATGACCTTCCAGCACCTGAAAGGGGCTACAAGAAGGCTGGAAAGGGACTGTTTACAAAGGCCTGAAAGATGGACAAGGGACTATGGTTTGAAATTAGGGGAGATTTAAATTGGCTATCAGAAGTTCTTTACCATGAGCGTGGTCAAACACTGGAACAGTCTGTCCAGGGAGGTGGTTGGGGCCTCATCTCTGGAGATATTCAAGCTCAGGCTTGACAGGGCTCTGAGAAACTTGATGTAGTGAAGGATGGCCCTGACTGCTGCAGGGAGGTTGGACTATATGACCTTTGCAGGTCCTTTCTAACCCAAACCATTCTACGATTCTGCAAATATATTTTATTTCTGTGCCTAAGACACAAGTTTCCTTGAAATTTGGTTCTCAGGGTATTTTTTTTTAATTGTAGAATACAAAACCACTGTGCACAGCACAGGCAGAAAACTTAAAAACACGTTCAAATTTTTTTTTTTTTTAATCAGAATTCTATCCTGTTGGTAAAAAGTGAGAGACATTATGCAGCTTACTAAATGAAATTAAATGGTGTAATAATAAAAAAAACACACACCAAAAAAAAAAAAATCCAACAACCCACACATGGTGAGGAAGGACAAAAGTTCTGGTAATACACAGCAGCAGATGGAGACTTCTGTCTAACACAGACCTTTTTATTCAAGCCCACTTCTCCATTAATTAAAGCAGTGGGCAAGTGAAAACAAATATGTCTCAACATAATTGTCTCTAAATAGACTTTCAAAGTTTGCCATGTGAGGTCTCACCAAATCTTTAAATATAAGTGTCTCTGTTCAGAACAATCCCAACTTTTTTTTTTCTCCTTTTTATTTTCTCAAACATCAAAAATCAGAAACAGAACTGACTGTCTTTCGATTCTCTCCCCCCTCCAACTCCCCACCCCAACCCCCTCCTTCAAGCTTTATGATTTAGTATCTGGCTAAGGAAAACTATATTTAATTAGGCTTATTAACCTTGCAGTGTGAACATGTCTTTTTTCCTCCTTTTTTTTTTTTTTAAATAAGTCATCTGCTAGTCATCTGCACAGTCATGTGGCTTCGGGGATAAAAGTAATTAAAGCAGTTACACTATAGCTAATTAGCCAATATTCTGTAATCACTCTTCAAGTTTACTTTTTTTTTTTCCTTTCCCTCTGAAGACATTTGGGAAAAAAAAAAAATTATATTCAAAACCTTAACAGGAAATTCATCTCCTCTCTTTGAAGAGCACGAATCCAAAAATACCAAGCATTTCCTCGGAAAACAATAAATAAACCAACTTCATTAGGATAATTACATAAATATCTAAGACACTTAACACATTCCTCAATAAAACAAACTCGGCTTTTCAAAAGCTTTAAAAAAAAAAAGAAAAAAAAAAAAAAAAAATGTGTAGATGACATCCCTTCAGATGGTGAAACAGAAAGCTCAAGAATGCCTGAGGCTGTAGTTTCACAGGCATTTTAAGGCAGCACTGTCCCCAAAAGAAGCTGCCTCCCCAACTGGTTATTTCCTCTCCTGTGCCAGAAACAGCATGTGTATTCCTGCTCTTACCATGAACACATGATAAAAATGGGTAAGGGAAGTGATGAAAGCTGTTATTTCTGCCCAAACCAGGGAAACTCTGTCCTGAACCTGTAGTGGCGAACCGAGGTGTTCAGCTGGTCACAGGGTGACCCCAGCTGGCCATGCATAGCTGAGCAAAGCCATCAAAGAGAGAAAAGTCTGCAGGTTCAGGCTTTTCTACAGTTATCCTACCATGTAAGCTGCTTAGAGATTCAGGGGTTATTCACAGAATCACAGGATGTCAGGGGCTGGAAGGGACCTCAAAAGATCATCCAGTCCAAGCCCCCTGCCAGAGCAGGATCACCTATGCCAGATCACACAGGAACACGTCCAGATAGGTCTTGAATATTCAGTTTCTTTGAGTCAAAAACTGTAGTTATTTTTCTATAGTGCCTCTTCTAGGGACCTATTTTATTTTGAGATGGATTCTCCTTACACAAGAGAATCACAGAGTGGGAGGGACCTTCAGAGATCAAGTCTCTTGCCAGAAGCAGGATCACCCAGGGCAGTCCATCCAGGTGGGTTTTGAAAGTCTCCAGAGAAAGAGACTCCACAATATCCCTGGGTAGCCTGTTCCAGCGCTTCATCACCCTCACTTCATCTCCTCATGATAAGATGAAACCTATAGTAAAGTTTGTATCCATTTGTAGTGGTTTAGCAGTTCCCTGCTCCCCCACCTTTTATAAACCCCAGCTAGGACTCAGAAACACTGAAAGTTAATAAATGAAGCTTTACATTTACAGCAATGCACAATATACAAGCAAACATTTACAAGGTATAACAGATATTTACAGATATATACAATGAAAAGGTAATACAGAAACACCACAGCCCTCCCAGAGACCAAAGTCCCCAAGAGAGGGTAACCAGACACCCCTGACCACCTTTCCCCCCTTCCCCAGTCTTATCTCACCACCTGTTGATGCTGCAGATAAGCAGAAGTAGATCAGCCAGGGCAGTTAGTAGTAGGAGAGAAATTAGTAGAATTACTGAGAATTAGCTACCAAGACAGAGGAACAAAGGAGACCATGCAAAGAGCAGCTGCAGCCAGAGCGGTCAGAAACTGTCTCCTATCTAGTGTTTTGGGTACAATGCTTTAAAAACTTTTTTTTTTTTTTTTCTTTCTCAGTAAAGGTCTGGGTGAAGTGACACACTGTGTTTACCTCTCTCAGCCAATACTCTAATTTCTCACTCAAATCCTCCAATTAGCTCAAACCAGCACAACATTGTTCCTTGTCTTATTACTGTGCACCACTGAAAAGAGGTTGGCAAGAAGTTTAGTCTCCCAGTCACCAACAATCAGATACTCAAAGCAGAATACCACAGCATGAGCCCTGAAGTAAAAAATCAGCTCTACTGTCCTGTGACATGAATGGAATGACAAAGCATCAAGTATAGATCAAATGAAACAGATCACTACATCACTGGAATGGGTTGCCCAGGCAGGTTGTGGCTGCTCCCTGCCTGGAGGTGTTCAAGGCCAGGTTGGATGAGGCCTTGAGTGACCTGTTCTAGTGGGAGGTGTCCCTGCCTGTGGCACAGGGGGGTTGGAACTGGATGATCTTTGAGGTCCCTTCCAACCTAAACCATTCTATGATTCTATGATCCTTCAAAGAACTTTAAAAACCACTGACAAGTCTTCCCTCAGAAAGCAAGCTACAGAACAATGGGAGCTCGGTTTCCTACAGGTGAAAGTCCTCTGCTGTTCCATCTCATCTTCCCTAGTTCCAGAGACCTCTCCTCACCCCAATAACCCACCTGTCCTCTTATGGTCCTTATGACTATGGAGTGAAACAGGACAGAGTTACTTCTATAAAATCCCCAGAAACAGATGCAAGGAAAAGCTGCATAACTGATGAGCTGTGCCCGCCTTTTCCTCCTGAGAGGGGCTAACGTGGTCACTCCATGCAGTGACTCACTTATTTCTAAGCCATCTATCTGTCCTTCAAATTTTCATTAAAATCCAGCAGATTCAAAAGGAACAGTGAAGAGAGCCACGGCACAAGCTAAAAGCAGCTATTAATATCCTAGAACAGAATTGCGCTGTCTTGAGAAGGGATGCAACACTTCATTATCTAAATGCCACTTACCAACAGGCTAGCTCTCACATGTAAATGGCTCAGAAATATCAACTATAATTAAAAATATCAATTGAAACATAACCAATTTATTCCTGGCCCTTCAACTAGAAGGGCTGAGCAACATAGATAGATTTTTTTTTTTTTTTTTTTTTTTTTTTT